>CAJUYI010003028.1:43292-54375 GCA_910591695.1 Galerucella pusilla | reverse complement strand
AAGTTATTAAAGGTGGATACTTTTATCTGAAAAGCACTGTATAAAAGCAAGGAGACTGGAGGGGAAGAGAAGAGCACCAGAAGAATTATTAAAGAGATTAACAACATGGGTTCCATTAAAGACGAGAACAAGAGTAAGATCACAAAGCAGATAGTGGGTTCAAGTAGAAGATATAAAAGCATTGAAAATCAAAAACAAAAGTCAGAGACAGCAGAAAATGAGAACTATATAACAAAAGGCCAGGACAGAAAAAAAACTATAGTCGCACTGATATAAGAAAAGTAATTCACCTCATGAACAGGATCAAACACAGCTCTAATGAGCTCTAATGTGCTAGCCATAAACCCTCGGAATTGAACGACCCTATGATGATAAAGCTTGATGGAGGCTTTAATACATCACATTTTTCGTGAAAGTTCGCATGGTATTTGAAACTGCAGTAGCATTTCTTGAAGATTGATACGTTGCTTCATATCTCTGTCTTGATTTTGAATAATAGGGTATTCAACATATATAAATTACTACCAAATGAGTTAAAAATTTTTCCTGCTGAATAAAAGAATAAACAATGGAAACAAAAATTTACTGAAATTATGCAACTCATATTGCAGATACGTCACTAGCTTAAATATGAAGTTGCCGATAATCTCTGTTTGTTGTTCTATGCTTCAGTTTGTTCATGACTAATAAATAATAAAATGCGAATTTTTCTTGCATATACCATTCATACTTTGGTATCTTTATAGGGATATATGATATGTCAATCCACAGAATAGGTTGCTTACCTCTGGTGTAAAGAATTTTCTGCAGTATTGTAATAAAGTTTACTATTGGTTTGAAGGTACAACAGTTACGACAACAAATTGTCGAAACATTTAAGACACAGATGAAATTGAGAAGGAAATTAATGGAAATTGATTCACATCTTTTGAGTTTGGGAATGGAATCTGAAAGACAGCACATGATTATATCACACTGGGAGTCTAGAAACAATAAATTGTATAAAAATAGTTTGAATGAATCCAGAGCAAGAACACAACAAAGTGTAAGGTGAGTACAAAAAGAAATTGATTCTCAAACCTGAAAGAATATTAAATACCTATCAAATACTCCTTGTGATATTGTAACGTGATATAAATTTTGATTTTTCAGAAGACGAACTTACACGGCTGAAGGTTTTAGATCAGCGGGATATGAACAAGATGATATTAGCGATGTCGATACTGATGCTGAAGGCGAAGTAGCGGTTCAACAAGCTTGGAGTGAACTAGCAGATATTGAAAGAGAACAAGAAAGATGGTCGGAGCTACGTTCTCATATCGAACAAAAACTAGAAGTATGCAGACAAAGAGGAGTTACTTTAGAAGATGTAAGTCACTGATGCTTGTATTTTAATGGTTTCTTTATTTGTACAAATATTTTCAGCAACTTCCCACATTATTATCTTCAGACGACGAAAGAGAAATTCTAGCGCTAATGTGTCGAGTTCACGAACTAGAAGCTGACAAAATGGCCCTGCAGTCTGAGAGATTGGTCAGACAACATGAACTTAGACGTAGGGATCTGCTAATTTTACGTTACGATAGGCAAAGGCAAATTTCCGAAGAAATTATAACAAGGCAACGACAGATTATGGATGGTATTTTTTTAATTACTTAAATTTGAATGTCTGTTTTTTGTTTTTATCACTATTTTCACGATCGGGGTCGTATATAAAGGGTTTTTTGATTTATTAAGCTTGAAAGAATTCTTTTGGGCGAGGCATTCAATAAATTAATAAAATTATCAAACACTTAAAATGTTGCAGCTATCTCGCTATTATGTTTAAAATGCCGTTCCTTTTTTACTAAAACAACATTACGTTTCAGAAAAGAAAATGCATTTGCCACAAGATTTACAAGATCTGTATCAGCTTTACCAACAAGAAATTCATGCAGCTACCTATACGGATCTCGGTAGTTCCCAGACAGCTACAGTATTTACACCAACAGATATTTTACCTCCTATAGGAAAAATGTAAGTTTGATAAAAAAAATTCTTAAAAAATAAACAGTTTTTATTATATATAGTTGACATTTAAAAATTACTGGTAATTATTTAGATATTTATCAATTTTAGGCGTATGCCGACTATGGATTTGAGTGGAAGTGACGCAAGTATTGTGTCTCCTCCTTCATCTGCAGACTCCGGAGACTCGAGTGTTGATCGCCTGATGGGACAGCCGGTAGCAAGACATACTCTAAGTAAAAAACTCCCTCCCCTTCCTCCTAGTCCGCCAGTCAGAACAAGAAAATCGAGTTCGAGGTATAGTGTATAAAAATAATTAATTTCGCTTAAATTATTATGTCCGTTTGCACCATTTACTTTAAGATAGTCTTAAAATAAAGTACTCAATCTTAAAAAGATTAGTTTGCATTGCACCGCTCCATAAATATTCCTTAAACTAGTTAAAAAGTGATGTTTACTGGTTTCAGGATTGATAGAGGTAGGCTCTGATATTTCGAAATTATTTTCAAATAAAATATTACAGCCTTCCTCTCATGAATCAATAGGGCATGTCCACGACAGTTGACAATTGACAATACCTTGGTGGTAAAACAATAAACAATAGACACGATGAAAAATTATCAAAAACAACAAACAACTATTAACCTATAGATATTATATATTATTAAATATGCAAGATCAACAATTAAAATAACTTTAAAAGTACACTGAAGCAAAACCAACTAAACTCAAACACGATCTATCATTATAAACCAGCATAACCTCACTATTTAGTACCACGTGTTCTGAACGCTTTGTTTATTGTTTTACCACCAGGCTAGTTTGTGACGTCACGTGGACATGCCCTATTGCTTGGTTGTTTTCTTTGTATTTATAGGTTAACCCGGTTAACCGTTCTCATTTTACGCAGGTAACTGTCAACCGATACAAAGCCAAATCTGAAAAGTCACTAATAAGTTACTAGATTTTCTCAGTATTGCCATATACGCAATGCGTTAAGCAGTTCTTTACTTAAAGTAATGCTTAAGCGGCAGTGGACAAGCGAAAGGAATGCTTAGTTCCAAACGATGCAAACGGGCATTACAGAACCTAATTGTATTTTTGTTTTAGTTCGATGAGAAAAAGCTTTAGTGAAGTTCACCTCAGCGGTTCTGAAGAGGGTACAACGTAATATTAATTTGTTTGTAAATATATTTATTTATATCATATTGTACAGTAAAATTTGCGTGTTTATTTAAGTGTATTTATAATTTTCACCTTTACACTTCAAACATTTTAGACATGGCTCTACCAAATTTAAAATTCCACTGTATTTAATCCATAAATAAAACATCATTTCATTGAGCAAGTCTACACCGTTAATTGAATGCTTGTCATGTGAACAGTTTTCGAGATGCTGAACTGTCAAAAGGTCGTGAGGACACCCGGTATATTTAAAAAGAACCGAAAGCACAGATTATAAAGAGAACAGATACGAATCCCGGTAAAACATCAAACGATTTTCAGCTCCGTCGTCAGTGACCTTGGACCTTTAACTCGGTATGGCCGCGATGTTGCCAGTTTAAAATATTTTCTGAATTTCTTACCAAATTGCTGTGTTGACTCGGGGACAATAACAATTTCTAGTGCCGGATCTAGTTTTTTTGAAAGTTTCCATTAAATCTTTAAAACTGCATCATGAATTAAACCATAATCGAATATATTTATGTATTTATTTAATACCTATATGTACTTACATTCTTGTGATTTGTTATAAATAGTCATTACTATTGGGAGATTAATTAATAAGTACATTTTTATGTACATAACACAAATAATTACAAAAATCAAACAAATTTTAAAGTACAAATAATTCTTAATTTATTTATTATCAAAGGGAATACATTATACACCTATGCAAGGGAAAATTTTGATGAAAATTTGTAGCACCAAAGTTAATATCAAAAACTTTAAAATTTCTCAAATCACAAGCCGGGATATTAAATTACATACTCTCATCCTTTCTTGGCAATCGAATGAACTGTGTGAATGTGGTTTGTGTGGATGTGGTCAACCCTTTTGATAAATTTTGCGAAGCAGCCCGAACGGAGTCGACATAAGACGATGGGCATTTAAATGGGTATGTCCACCCATCTCTCCCTTTTTACTGTTCTCTGTCAAGCTTTGGTATCTGTTCTCTTTATAATCTGTGCCGAAAGTCCATTTTTTGGTAACCAGTAGCGACACCAAGAACATTTGGCAACACAACGGTCAGAATTGAAGGGCGATGAACACACCCCCATCTGTTTTGGTAGAGGAAACTGAGCGAACACTTCTCTCTCACTCCCTTTCTTCGTTTCTTCCAGCACAGTAGTGTGGTTCATATTATCCTTGTCGTACTTGTGTAAATCGTTTGTCGAAATAAGCTTTTTAGGAATCTGTATAGAGATTCGGAAAATATTTATCTTCCATAGAGTCTCATATCGGAGCAACAGTGAGCACTATAAATTTAATAATACGAGTATATATATATGTCCAAAAGAGAACAGCATACCTACTTCCACTTCTCTAGACATTGTCTCTGTTAATCTGTTAATGGCTATATACGAAACATAATTATTTGCCGAATCTGTAGTCATTCTCCCTTCCACCTTGAAATACAGAATCAAAGACTGAAGATTAAGTAGTGGGATTGAGTAGAGTGGGTTTCCATAGATAGGTATGTTGCTGATTGACCAAGGGAATGACGATGAAGAGATTACAGATCAATTGTGCAAGGGAGTTGGAGTTATGGACTGATTGTTGCGAGTTTCAGTTGAAATGATGTGTTAAATTGCAACAGGCACTGTGACTCAAAATAGTCTTCTGTGGCTCATGCCCGTGTGGTACATATAGTCAAATATTACAGAATAAATATATAAGATGTTAGGTTAGGTTAATAATGTTCAAACATAGATATTTTCCTAAATTAATAGGAATAAAAAAATACTTTAAGTCACCCAATATGTTATGAAAGTTGATGAGTAACAAGTTAAAGAGAGGTACAGCCATGTGCTCACCCCTGCTCGAAAGTTTGACCTTGAACCACAATCTGACACCACTGATATGAGTTTTAGAATAGTGGCTTTACATACAAATAATAATCAGAGATTACAGAATAAAAATATAAGATGTTTCACTCGTTCGAATTTATCGCGTAACGCACCGATGCCGCTGGTGACTTGGATGGTACAGTATGTCGCTACGTTCTTACTTGCATTTAATTTGGCATATTATACGGGACGTCGCCCGTCGAGCGCTGTTATTTTAGAACGGTGTTTATTGGTTGTTCGTGTTTTATATTTATGTTGTATAGATTTTTTAAATTTATTAATTAATTGTTGAAATGAGCAAAAATTCATATTAATATTTTTCTCTTTAATAGCAAAGCCACTAAATATTTTGTAATATTTACTAATACAAAATTACGGATTTATTTTTATAATGAGGATATTATATAAACAAGTACATTAAGAAAGAAAACACAAAAATTCAATTCTATAGCTAACCAAAGGGGAATTAGTCAGTTCCTTTTGAACGAATTTACTAAATTTTCTTTTCATCATCCATGAAATCAATTTCCTTCCAAATATTATGCAAAAATGTTTAATAAAGGTATCATGCAGCTGCTTCCCTTTTCACTGTTTGAACCTTCTCAATCCAAAAAATACGCGTTATTGAAAGATCAAAATTTAAGATTTAGCGGCCCTATTATTCTGGTGGCTAATGAGTATATTTAATTGAATTTGTGATAAATATCTGCTATATTATCAAAAAGAATCACAAAATTACTAAGATGCTGGATAAAAACTGTGAATTGATTCATTTTAAAAATTCAAGTTTATTTTTTTTTACTTACCTTTTCAAATTCACATCCCGAACATTTTTTCGAAATAATTAACACTTAAAAATAAACCTTTGTGATAAAGAATCCTAATTTAAATATAAATTTCTCTAATTACCCCTGTATATCTTAAAATAAAATAAGTCATTCGAACTTCACTGGTATCTACCGGTCTCGTTATTGACAACAAAAGCGAGTCGTAAACATAATTTATGAGAGCGGCGTCTGTTTGGAACAGCAACTTGAATCAAACCGCTCTGAAGTGAAACATCTCATATTTTTATTCTGTAATCTTTGATATAGTCTGATAGGGCCATTTTCTTTTTGTTGTGCGATTAAATTAATGGGCATTAAATAATACCAAGTATAACATTTTCAAATTGTTTATTAATTAAAATTCGTATCTCACAGAAAATGCTTAAAAATGGGTAAATTTTTACAAATCAACCAGTACCTAAATTCTAAAATAAATTAAATAATATTATAGAAACAAAAAAATATAACAAAACAGGGAATGTAGATATATATTAAGTCATGTTATAAGATTGTGGTTAATAAATATTACCTATTGTTCTATTTAATTGTTTGACAGAGACTTCATTCTTAAATCATTTTTGATCAGAAATTAAATTTAATTTGAAGCAATCTTCGTATAATTATTGGCAGTTTATATAATGTACAATATATAAGGATTGTACATTTTTTATATACAATTTTTTTACACTATCATCGATGTTTTTAAAGATCACAATGCTCTTTTTTTTATTCAAACAGCTGCTTTTTTACTCCAGTTATATTAGAACACGTTTTTATCAACTAAGAAAGTTTAAACAAAATATTAAATAAATATTGCACACACGAAAATACTCAGAGAACAAAATTTAAACTTCATTCCTTTGTAGCGTTTTAAAAATTTTGAGTTACTCATATTGTGTGTTAAAATGGAAGCACACATATTAAGAACACTTGTTTTCAGAGGAATACCGAGAAGAATAATTAATAACAATGGGTATCAAAAATTATCCATATTTATTTTCTCAGTTTCTGGCTCTTTGACTTTGGTTTTGAGAGAAGGCAATGCTAACCCTCGGTTGCATAATTGAACTATTTCGGATATATCCTTGCCTCTTGTTTCGGGAAGGTAAACTCTAGAAAATAAATGTGACATTAGTGACTATACAAAATAGTAAGCATGGAAAACGGTCTGGATGGTTTACCGATCGAAGACAATTATTCACCTTAAAAATCCGTAAAGTAGTAAAATCACCGCAGCAAAAATGAAAAATGATCCCGAACCTATAGTCGACTGCAAAGTGGGAAATGTCAATCCAATTATTAAATTTCCACCCCAATTACACATACTTCCTAAAGCCATGGCGGTAGGTCTAGGACCGACTTCAAATAATTCAGAACCAACAAAATAGGGAATAGGACCCAATCCGAATCCGTAACATAATACAAATCCGAGAACTCCCACTATACTTAAGTAGGCTATCCATGAGTAAGATTCCTGAAAAAGTAGTTGATTAATTAATTAATATACAGGGTGGTGCATTATATTTATAAGTACCATGTTCAATAATAGTTATTTTGAAAAAAAAATAAAAAATAATGGACCATCAATTTAATAAATATATTACTTACGATGTACATGATAGAAAATCCTAGAATAATAAGGCATGCAGCAGATGTTAAAAGGCTAACTTGAATACAAAATCTCCTGGTAAAACGAGACATTGTCCAAATTGACAATACTGCCATGAGACAGTTACATATACCCGAACCAATTATAGCAAGTTCTCGTTCTTTTACTGATAATCCTGCTGCCATGAATATCTTGTTTGAATAAAAAAATACCTGCAAAAAATACTCTTTCAATCAGTTTGTCTGAATTCAATTAATATTACGATTAATAAGTTTGACCTTGAAAATTACAGACCGGTGTTTTAGTAGGTTTTTGAAAATGCTGCAATTCTTTTTACTATTTCTATATTTTATTATGTTGATTTCAGTTAATAACTTACAGCATTTATTCCGCTAAGTTGTTGTCCAGCTTGCAAACTGCACACTAGTAAAAGAGGTAACAATAGGGTACGATCAGTAATAACTTTTGCTAAACTCCAACTGACTGCATTGGATTTTTCGTTGTTTTCTTGTTCCTTCTTTAAGGTCTCTATTTCCAACCTAATCGAGTCTTCTCCAGTGTTTCTTATTCTCTTTAGTTCTAAAAATAATAATAAGGAATTTTCACATTTTTTAAACTGTCCCTTACACATCTTGTTAGTGAAACAATTATAAATTTCAAGTGTGAAAAGTTATGAACGCAACTTCATGATCATCATGATCTAAAATTAGGATTAAGCTGAAACGTGAGCAATCAAAAATCAGAAAACAATGATTGGTTCTGACAAAAAAGCCATAGACAATCGAAAAGATACTTACGTTGGAATGCAAGATGGTGTTGTTTCTTTATCACAAATAGATATTTTGGACTTTCAGGTAGAAAAGGCAGAACTAAGGCAGCAAACGTGACAGGCAGTATATAGGCGGCTAAGCAGTGGGACCAATAATCTGAATTACCTAAAAATAAATTTAATACAAGGCTGTTAAAAAATAAAAAGCAACAGAAATGTTCACAAAAATGTTTACATACGCATACTGTAACATAAAATCATGTAAAAATGTAGTTGTGGATATGTTACCGTGAAAGACCGAAATCTGGTGACTGTCGAGATGCACCGGTGAATGTCAACATTCTCAACGTTGCTTGACGTATGTCCGAAATATTGTTGAAATTTCATTATTTCTAACTTAGACCGGCGATTGTAGACATTCAGGAACACTCATGGTGTATGTTGAAAAGATTTTTTTTTTTGAAATAAAAACAAAAAAATCCATAGGTCTTTATTTATTAAAATAATATGGGAAAAAGACTTTGTTGAACTCAAAACAAACAGTAGAACATAAAAATATAAAATGAAATATAAAAAATAAGAACAACATCTTATTTATTGCAACAACTTAAACTACCGTGGCACTACAGCTGCATTTAGTCGTGGAGCACTTCCTTTTTCAGTTACAACGTGTAAATCATTGCCCTCCACTTTTTGAATTAGCAGAAGCTGCTTCTCTTAGCAACATTTCTTTTGTTGGAACTTCGTCCATGGAAACTAACTTTTCTTTACAAATTACGAACTGATTACGGGTGAAAAGCTGCTTCAAGGTACCATTTTTGTTAGCTAATCTATTAAAGTCTGAATCCTCTATTCCAACAACAACCGCTAACACATTTCGAGGGTCTGTACGACCACGGTCGACATCAGGGACTTGAATTCTTACGGTAGGTATCACCAATTTGGGCAGGAGGAAAATTTTTTTTTGAGGTTCGCAACATTTTTGTTGCTTGAAGTAGAAGATTCTCTTTTGCAGCTACTCTTTTTAAAGAAATTAGCTCGTGTTGTTCAGTCAGTGCTTGAGATGAAGATGTGTTAGGTGGTGGATCAGTCAGTGCTTGAGATGAAGATGTGCTAAGTGGCGGATCAGTCAGTCCTTGAGATGAAGACGTGTCAGGTTGCGGGTCAGTCAGTGCTTGAGTTGAAGACGTGCCGGGGATGGAACTGTCTAAAAACTTGTCGCGACCTGCAGTGTCCAAGGTTCACCGGACCTCATTTGTGTTTGTCGACATATACCGGTGAAAGTCCGAATGTATAATAGAATTAAGAAATTTTCGGACTTTCACCAAGGCATTTGACATTTGTCGACATCCACCGGCGAATGTTGACACTCACTACTTTCGGTCTTTCACGGTAACATATATATTTTATATATTTACTATATACTTGTGTATGTCATTGAACTCCTCCTAAAAGACTGGACCAATTTTGAAAAAAAATTATGTGAGTGTTCAGGTGAATTCGATAATGGTTTAGATTCACAAAGTGGCGCTGCAATCGAGTTCATACTGAATTTCTCCTATTAAGAAAAGATGTGACAAATTCACAAAAACAAATTTATTTGTCCGAGAAATTGAAAGAAAATTCTGGAAAGTAGATTTTTAAGAAAACATTTATCAAAAATCAACGATACTATATGATTTTTCTACCCACAATATGTAACAATGTGATATGATAAGACAAGATGTTAACACAGGACAATGTATGTCGGGTCCCCCATAGTCTGTAAAAGATAAATAAAGTCAAGCACCGTGTTGCCAAAGGGTTTATGTTATCCATTTTGTGGTTTTCCGTCGCTGCAGCACATCAAAATTTCCATACCATTTGACAATCGACTTGAAAATTGGTATACTTAGTGATGCAGTATGTTTCATAGTTGTCAGTTTAATTCATTGTTTCAAGTGGTGCTGAACACAATAGTGAGTAATAAAAGAGCTTTTAAAACAGATCATTTCCTCTTTAAGAAGTGTCAGTTACACACACAAATGTGTTTAAAAAAGATTTTTTCCTAAAAATACAAAATGCAAATCAACATCTATACAACTTAACAGAGCGCGGCTTTACCTACTTATACAGTGTGTCCCAAAAAGTTTTATACAAATGGAGAAAAAGTTTATCTTACATTTCACAAAAAAAATATTCTTGATAAAAAGCTCTGCATGACTTGTAGATCCATAATCAAGTACAATATTTTTAAAACATTGGCTGGAATACAGGGAAAATCAAAATTATGATTTGGAGTGAGAGTAAAATACGTTCAAACTGTAGTGGAGAGCAAAATGTTCATTGAAATTGTTATTAAGTAGCAAAAAATTATGATAAAAATTAACTCTTGAATTTATTTATTACATATCTGACAGTTGTGAAATGTATTGTTTTATCAGGGTTAGGTTAGGTTATTATTAAAGATTTCTGCTGCTGCTCACATGTTTTATAATTTTCTCCAACAATGAGAACAATTTCAATTTTATCTTTAATTCTCAATTTTACTGGAATTTCTAATTATTGCAAACACACACATTTATGTAACATTTGACATTTGTTGACAGTTATTAGATATTCCAAAGCACTCTATCCAGAACGTAATAAGGATGAGTAAAACAAAAACAGGCGCTTATTATGGACGGGATCTTACGATGTTTCGTACTGCGCATTAATCTAACAATTGCTGACGTGTTTATTACAATAATCTTGTAATTTTTATCTGGAAAAATCACTAATCTACAAGTGTGCATAAGTTTTTGATACTTGATAACAATTT
>CAJUYI010003028.1:0-26090 GCA_910591695.1 Galerucella pusilla | reverse complement strand
CAAAACGATCAAATTATTATTCAATTTCTGAATATATGGTCTCATTTCATATGAGAAAAATATCCATTTTTAATTCCAGCTGATCTCATTCATTTCCACAGATACAATAATATTTGGTATTAAAAAGCAATCATCAAGAATTTACAGCAGCTTTGTAGAAAAAAATGATGGAGACAAGTTGACAGAGAACAATCTACACAGAAGATATATAAGAATGACTAAGCAGCCTCAAATTTTAAAAACAAGATGTCAATTACATAATAATACATTTCCATCAAAATACCAATCGGACAGGAGCAAAATATAGCTATGAAGCATGGATATAGTGAGGATACATTATTATTAATAAAAACAGGAGAAAACAGCTAAATAGAAATAATGTATAAATATTACACAGTAACTACTGAGAAAGGTAGATGACAAACCTGATAACTTCCTGATAAAAATACTTAAAAGAATCCAAACAAGAGGGTTCAATAAAACTCAAGTCCAAACCACAACCTTCTTATTTGGATTTCGTAAAACCATATTTGAGATATGGATGAGCTCTTGGAGTTAATTAAAAGAATATTTAGTGGACCCCCGGTAATCAGACATACGTTCTGCAGAGCAGTGTAGAACTATAGAATTTGTCAGATTATAGAGTACAAAAGAGTACCTTGCATTATACAGATTGTCAAAACATATTCAATAATATATAATAAACATGTCGGATTACAGGGGGTACCGGGTATCGGGGATCCACTGTAACTAAGTACAGAGAAATTAGGATGTGAATTATTTCTTTCTGTGAACAATTACACTATTTATCTATACCAATACATGCAAGTAAAATATGTAACTTTTGAAGCAGAATTTAAACTGGAACAATCTATTTCAGAAATTATACAGAAACCTGAGTTATAATTAAAATATATACACAAAATTGGACAAATATCAAATGCAGTAATAGTGAACAAATTTTAGATGGACAAAAAGTACCATCAAAACAACTAACTAATAACAAACATAATGTGTATGTAGTGGGAAAACAAGGAAATAATAAAAATTAAAAGAAAACCAAACATTTAAGGAACTAATAACAAGTTTTATTTTGTACATAAGGGGAAAAGACAAAAGTCTAATATGAAATAAAAATTAGAAAGAATTATTGAGGTGAATAATTGTGCCTAGATCTGATGTAACTAAAAGTCAACTTGAATCCTTGATAAAGGTTATTATACTTTACTGACAGTTGTTTCAAATATACAATCGAGGAACAAAATAGGTTTAGTTTATTTTGGTCCTTGATTAATATAAAATATATGTAAATATAAAGTTATTTAAACAATTTATTCAAGTTCTTCGAAAGTACCAACATAAATATTTCTTACAATAATAAAGATAATTGCAATTGAAGATATAAAATACTTGTAAATTTTCAAAGAAACAGGACAATTATCGATATACAATTTATTGTTTGAGATACAACACTTTAGACAATTAGTTGATCTGACACAAATGAACCCATAAACAAAAAAATGAATCTCTCTAAAAAAATCTTTCTCGATTTTTTTAAAACGCGTGACTCTAAGTTACCGGCAAGACGCCCCTCCCTCGCGGACGATATTAAAAGACTATAACGCGATAAACTTAAGGCAGGTGCACTCAAGCTTTCCCACCCATTTGTCGAATTCCCCTTTTAATGATGAACGATTATTTCATACCCCATATAACTCTTGAAGTTTTAATTTTAGAGCTTCTGGAAACTGACAATAAAATTGTCTCCAGTTTTCCTCTCCACATTGTTGTTTAAACGACAATAAAACATTGCGAATCATTTGCTTTAAATCCATGCGAATATTAATCCAAGAAGCTGCCGCATCGCAGAAAAAAATGAAATAATTTTTATTGAATTCAGGATGTCGCATAATCACTTCACACAAGCCACGGAAAGCTAGATCTTTTTCATCTGAGTCTCGAACATTTCTAACCAACATACAACAATTTTTAACGATTACATCCATTTCTGGAACTGTCACATCGGGACACACATAAAAAACAATGCACAAGGATATTGCTACTGTTTTATGCATAGTGCGAGCTACTGCAGGAGTTCGTAATATATGAACAAATGCATTAAGGATTTCAGTAAGAAAAGGCTGGATAGCAGTACCCATAACTGAACACAACTTTCCTATCACCCAAGCAGCATTATTGCACACACCATCTGTGTGTTCATCTAAATTCTTAATAATCAAAGGAATGTACTCATTCACACTAGATGCTAAAAATGGATAGCACACGCCTATAAGCTCTCCATATAAAGCTATAGATGTTTGTCTTATAAGATTTGAACTGTCTTGCATTGTAGTATACAATAAATAAATTAGATTACTATTCGTAACATACTTAACGAAATATGTTTTTAAACCAAGTGCCATACTATACAAAACATCATGAGCTACATTCATCGGTTCTTTATCTGGTGGATCATACTCATTCGGATTTTGTTGGTAATTGACTGATGCAATTAAAGTATCATTGATAAGCTGTAGACAATGCCAATAAACAATTTCAGAATAAGGTACAAAAGATGCTTCTAAGGCAGGGATGACATTAGCGAGACATTCTAACACAGCAATAAAATGATCGTCATAAAAATTTTTAAGTTCAGTAAATTTGTTCATCAATGGAGGCAACAACTTAGTAACATACTCATCCTTACTTAAATGATTACCTACAGATTGTGCAAGGACGCCTATGGCATCATAGAGTAAATACAAACTTCTACAATGAAATTGTTCAAAACCATACTTGAAACCTTCCAAGATAAAATCAATATAAGGAATAAGTTTTAGCTGGGCCTCTTCCTGGAAGATACAAAAAGCTGAAATTGCAGCACGTTGTACTCGCTTGTTCTCATCAACGAAATGTTTCAATAAAATAGTCATCACAGGCACAAAATATTCCTCTGGATTATCTGCTCGAACATTCACAATCCATGATACATACCTACTTAATGTCCAACACGTAATTACTCTTACAACAGAATGTTCATCATTCATACAATGAATCAAAAATTGAACAAGTTCAGGTAACTCAGATTTTAAACCATTAAAACAACCTTCTGCAATTGCACCCAAAGCTAATATGGCAGACTCTTTGACTAAATGATCTGGATTTTGTAACATTTCACTAATGAGTGGGATAAGCAATGGAAGGATTTCATCACCAAACTTTACCGCTATGGAGTCCAAGGAAGCAGCACTGCACTTTCTCAAAGTCCACCCAACATAAAAATCATCAAAGTCGTCACTTTGATCCTCTCCTTCTTCATCACTATAGTATTCTTCACCATCTGTATTGTTTCGGTCTCTAAAGTGGAAAGGGGAAATATCTTTTGATAAATCTTTTTTATTAGCATCGGAACCTAAACTATCCTTTATCATATTCAATTCACTATCAGAATATCTCATATTTTTAAGCAGAGTTGGCAGAAGCTTCTCGATGTAAGGTGTTAAGATATCTTTACAGGTATTTATTTTAGTCGAGGCTAACCAGAATTCACAAGCTTGCAGGGCTACTTCCTGGTCTTCATGATGACATTTTTCTAATAAATAACAGATAATATCGTGTAAATGAGGCAATAATGTCTCCTCATGATTGTCAATATAAATAACAAAAGTATGGCACACACATTTCTGTAGTTGCAAGTCATCAGTGTTGGCAAGTTGCATTACATTTCTCAAGTAAATTCCTAAATCGATAGACTGCTTCATTACCACAAAATAATCTTGAAGAAACTGATTTGTAAGTCTTACTATATTCTGACGAACTGTACATTTTTCTGCACAAACATATTCAACAAATTTTGGAAAAACTTCTTTTGTAATTTTATAAATTTCTTCTTGTGGTTTTTGGCTATTTATCAATTCTTCACATACTTTAAACAATGTTGTCAATGCTACTTCACTATATTCGTCCTGTGCTACAAACCCTTTGGTAAGATAAGGGACTAATTCTGGCCAAGTTTTTAGGTTATCTTTAGCTATTATCACAGTAACATTGCTGATACTGATCCGTACTTCTCTAGAAGGGTCTTTTAATAAACGAAGACATTCATTTTTAATTTTTTGTAAGTTTTCGGGACTAAGGGTACTTTGAGTAGTCTGAATATTATTCTTAAGTAAAATTCCACTAAGAGATCTGATATCTTCTGAAAAGCCTGGATTCCCCAATATGAATAAGAGATAATTTGGAAAATCTGTCAAATTTTTCATAAGAATAAGTCTATCCTGGACAGTTTTCTGAGCATCGCTATTTGGTACTAATGCTAATTGTAAAGTCTCTTCGATGTTTTTTATTATGCTTTCCTGAGGCCTCCATTCGCTCAAATTCATCATGAGGTCATAAGAATCTAAAAAAATCAAAGGTTATGTTGGACTTCCATTTACACACCTTTGCATGCATATACATTACGACATATCGATGATTAGATAAACAAAAATTAATTACTTACTACTTTTATTGGATCGAGGATACTCCAGATGTTGAGAAAATCAAAATTAATATGCCACCTAGCACCACCAAATTATTGACAAAGATCGAATGATGGAAGGCGACAACCGGCATTCGTTAACAAACAGGATAAAATGTGCGCCGTTGCAAACCGCACATCACTTTCTGCGCAAACGCAAGTCAATGAATCCCGGGTCGACAATTCGTTTTGATGGCTAGTTGCCACATCTGATAATACGAGGGAGCAACTAAAAATACTTTTAATACTAATAAAAAGACGGCATTCTTACACAAGTGTTCTATTATTTGAGTACATATACTTTTTGGGTGTAATACAAGATATTTCCAGGTCAAAAATTTTGCATAAATTTCATTTTAAAGATTACCCAATTTTTTTGAAGGTGAACTTTGTTATTGCATTTAAAATTTGAATTTCTCATAATTAGCACTTCTCAATGAATTATTTCAAATAGTTGTAGTATCAGAAATCAAATATGAAAAATTGCAATTTCTCTTTATGAATAACTTTGATTGACTAGTGCACGAATTCTCACCATGGTGTGGAAGGTGAGTTGAATTTAAGAATTCCTAAACCTTATTTAGGTATTAACTAACTATAGGAAGGCATAAGTGTCTTTAGATCACAAGTATAATAGTTTCTCCCCAATAGGATATCCTATTTTAAATACATAACAAAATTAACATTAGAATGGAAGACATCTTCGTAAGAATATTTTGTTTCAATACACTGTAGTATATAATACCCACTTGGAAAGTTCTATCATCAATATTGTGTGGATAGTTTTTCATATATAATTGATATAAACTAAAAATAGTTTGCCTCTGTAAATTAAACTTTGTCATTTCTATATAGGCCTATTATTTTAAGGACTAATAAATTATAAATCTGAAATGGTAGTGCTGATAATTATTGAACTGATTAACAGAATAACAAAGAAAGGTGGGGAGTGAATCAATAAGGATTATATTCTTGGGAGAATTTGAACTGAAAATTGGGGACAAAATATAAAAATAAATCAGTCAAAGATTCAATAATAGCTTAATTTAAAGAAGTGATATTTATTACAATACAATGTTTAACTCTCTATTTTGTTTTCTAAAAGATTTGATAATCAAAATTAATTGAATAATATCAAGAAAAATATCACTCTTGATATGTATGAAAAATACTTCAAAAAGCGTTTAAGTTAGTTCCATAAAATGTATAATATAATTAAAGTTCTTTCTTTAATCATGAAATATACAACAATATTTTCCAGTGACAAATAGACAATACCAATGGTGCATTGAAAACATGATTTATTTGATGATTATGCACTAACAAATTGATTTTAAAAGTTCTTTAGATAACAAGTGAATAATATATTATTATAGATTAAGTAGGATAGGTACTTATCGAATGTGCTTTCATAGCACATCAAGTTGATAGGAGCACAAAAATGTAATGGGAAGTAGGGAACAATGTTAAAATATTTATAATGAAATATGTGCATACCTAAGCTTCTACATTTGTTAATAATATTGATAACAAATAAGGAACGTCAAATAATTTTGTCGTTGGAATTAAAGACACATTTCGGCACATTACATATTTTTTTATAGGATACCTTTTAGTCTTAGCAAGTTGAGTTTTGTTTTTATATAAGCGGAAAATACCTATACAAAAATAGAATGTAGGTAGGTACCTTATTTCCATTTCCAAAACGCAAAAGTTCTAAAAACTTTAACCATGTTCAATTGGCTATTATGTTTGGACAAAAATAATTTGCAAATACCAACAGCTGCTTTAACATCCTGTAAGATATTCTGTTAGCTATTTACATGTGTCTTATAATTTAAAAGGTGTTATAAAAAATTTAAATTTTATATACTTTGATTTGCTTTTAAGGGTATAATAAATAGGATACTCGATAGGATATTATAGTACCTACTATCCACATTATATTATTACTTCATTCTTGATTTGAACATATACAGTCTAATAAATGATTCTGTCTATACCTACAATTAAAATAAGTTGAATTCAATTATATCATGCACAGGTGCATATTGCAAGAGGCTATTTATAATTAAAATGATTACAACTATTGATATCTGATTTGTGACAAACCTAAAAATACCCAAGTTCAATGTAGGAGTTAGTTTTTTAAATCAGTTTCAATATTTCATTTCTTTACATATTTGTAAATGGTATATTTACAAAACAGATGTCTATATTAAAAGATGACTATAGAAAACTATGTAATGCAAATTTCCCACCAATGTTTCACAATCACTTTTAAAACACTTGCCTTTTATCATAAGTATTTTTATTTCAATGAAAAATTACAATGTTAGTTTCCAAAATATATTTAATTTTAAAAATCATAAAACATTTAAGGCTAGTTTAAAAAGTATATTATAGCAGATTATGTTACAAAAATAGAATATTAAAAATCTGCTTTAAGCAGAAAGTAATTGAAGTTATGCAATAGTATATAAATAAGCAATAAATATGTCATCTCGGTAAACAAATCATTCCGGTAAACATTAGAGTTGTAAATATCCGAAAATCATATTTTAAAACCTGAACTGAATAGGGAAAGTAAAAATAACACAGTAATCATCAAATTGGCCTTGTAGGCAGAGTTGTTTTGTTTTCGTTTTCAATCGCCAGTTGTCATTACGCGCAAGCAAGTAGCTAAATATCATATATCATCCTGTTTCGCCCGGAAGGAAGTGGGAAGTGTGTAACAATATTACAGTAAGCAAATAATACAAAGCAGAGTAAGTAAGAATACTTTTAGAATATTTAGTGTACTCACTTTTGAGATAAATACTGCGTAGTCCAGTCGATAATTCCTCCTACAACTTCTAAATTGACCAATTTATAGCTTGCCAATTTAACAGGTAGTGGGTCATTTGGATTTATAGTTTGAGCAAAGTTTTCAAAGAACTCGCGGTAATAAGTAAGATGATCATCTTTATTGGCCATATTGTCACAAAGTTTTAAGCAACTTATTTTTATTATTTATCACTTCATCCAAGCAAACAACATCTATAAGAACACTCACAAACGCACACAAAATCGATGTTTACTGCGGTGATATGTATATTTGTACTATGATAACAGGGTTTTCCCGATTTTCCGTAATCCTCAATCAATATAGTCTTTAAATAATATTTATTTATTATTACTTTCTATACTACCCTGTAGTATTCACTTGTAAAACTCGGATTAATCTGAGTGAGTCAACCTATCAAATTAGAAAAGAGAAAACTGACAGGAATAAAGAAGTTTTCACTCGATCGTTAAGTTTGCTATCCACTTTATCGTCTAGTCTTGTCATCTGTCATCGCACAAATGATCCATCCCACTATGTTGCCAATGGTTCAAAATATCCTAGCACTATCATATTTATACAATTATACAAGGTAATCCAAAAATTATGTGAAATATTCAATCTTCTTGTTGCAAGCAGGTAACGGGTAACGCTAATATTCGTCCGTTCAGATTTTAAAATGGTGTACAGGCCGAGGATTTTTTTAAATTACCACAATAAATCAATTTAAATAATTGTTAATCTGTAAAGAATAATAATAAATCTTAGTCAATATACGAGAAAACATGTCAGTGTTGACATCTACTGACGTTACATATCAAAAGTGGTTTCAACTTTTAACAATAGATGTCGCAGCCTTTACTAATTTATGAATATATAATACAAATTTTGTGCTGAAGATGTATTATAAAATAAAGCTCAGCTTTAAATAATCTCTCCTCTACCTCGGTGTAGGTATTTAATAAAACGTATAGCGATGTGTTACCAATATTTGTGTTGCTAAGCAACCACTTTATACAAAGAGACGATACATTGATCATATCAATATTTTTGTCAAAAAGTAAAATACTTTAGTTAAGAACAACAATAGCTATTTATTCACTAAAATGGGTCCTACCGATGATATTTCTTTAGATAATAAGAACACAATAATATTTAACTCATCCAAGCAAGAAATTTTCAAATTGAATGAAAACTTCAAGATATTTCAACGCAAGTTAAAACTACAAGCAAAAATCATCATAAACAAAGAAGAGATAACTGAGAATACTTTACAAAACTGTTTGGTATTCATTTTAGCTGCACCTCAAATATCATTCGAAGAAGCTGAAATAAATATTATGAAAAATTATGTGGAAACAGGTGGAAGAATGTTAATTTTATTAACAGAAGGCAATCTAGCAGATACTTGTAATATAAACATACTACTTGAAAATTTTGGTATAATTCCAAACATTGATTGTTTAATTCGAACTCACTACTACAAATACTTTCATCCCAAAGAATGTTACATAAGTGACAGTCAAATAAGTACAGTATTAAATAAAGAAAAACTAGATACACATTTTGTTTACCCTTTTGGTTGTACTCTAAGTGTTAGTAAACCCAGTCTAGCAGCGTTTACCAGTGGTTTAGCCTCGTTTCCTATCGACAGACCTATTGGAGCGCTTTATTATAATGAAAAATCAGGAGGTCGGTTAATAGCTATAGGTTCCAGCCATATTTTCTCAGATAAATACCTTGATCATGAGAACAACGATAAATTGAGAGAAATAATAATGGATTTTTTGATGAGTCAGGAAAAAGTTGTGTTCCCTTCGACAGATTACGACGACGTTGATTTAACAGATCATCACATAGTACCAGAAACAGCGTTGCTTGCAGAAAAACCGAAACTTTGTTTAAGTGATGCTGTAGGTCATACTGTGGTGGATTATTCCAAATTATTTGATCATAAAATGTATTCTATGAATACAATACTGGTTCCTGATGCAATCAAACTGTATGAAGATTTGGGTATCAAGCACGAACCTTTGAAAATCATTACTCCTAAATTTGAAGCTCCCTATCCTCCATTACAACCTGCTGTATTTCCTCCTTCTTTCAAAGATCTCCCACCACCACCATTGGAACTATTTGATCTAGATGATGCGTTTAGTTCTGTTTTCACAAATTTGGCACAGTTTACAAACAATTTTATGATGAATGAAAATGAAACTGATGAAAAAATTGAGATGTACATAATAGAGTGTTCGAGGATTTTAAATTTTGAAGATTTAACTGATGCAAAAGATGTACTATTTAAAATAGGTTCTGAAATATCTGATTTTAAAAGTATTGAAACTATAAAATAAGTTGAAAAATGTACTTTCTTTGTATTTTTTAATAAATGTTATTGAAAATGTTTTCAAATGTTAATCTTCATAAGTGGGGTATTCTGGAATGTTGAACACTGTTTACACTACACTAACACTTTACACTGTCTTAACCTCTATAACATTTGAATGGAAACATGGAACCTTTTTAAATAAAGTAGTTATTCTCCTTTTAAAAATATTATTACAAATTCACTAAATCAAGAACTATTAAATTTACAATATACTACACTTGAAATTCATATCAAATGAAGGTGGTATTTCTCCCTTCATTTCTTTAGATTTAATATTGAGGTAACTATGTTCATAATCCTTTTGTATGTAATCTGGTAATGGAGCATTCCAATTTTCTGGAGGTGATTTTCTTCTTTTCCAAACATCATTACTATAATGTGGTAAGAGCCTTTCCTTTCTTCGTTGTTTTTCACTCTGCACTAGTTCATTCTATAAATAATAGTTATATTATCGATATTGACATTAATATAAAACATAACATTTTTTGGTCATTTAGTCAATTTTATGGCATAAATAAATTTTAGGTACAATATTTGTTAGTTGTAAACGGGTGCATATTATTATTTTGTGGGTTGTTTATTTTATATGACCAGAGCCTGATTGATAACATTCTGTCACAAGAGCGAATTATGTTTAGCTAAGACAATTTCTCCAGTTAGTTGATAGGAGCATAACGATTGTTAAATTTCAAATAGAAAAAATGTGTGTGAATTTTTCAAATTTTAGTATAATGGTTTGCTACTTACTGCTGCATTGGCGTCTTTATTATCTTCCCATTTATAACAATTAACCGAATCTCTCTTCCACTGGGAACAATCTAACGTGTTTCCAAAAATGAAATACTGATTAAACCTTGATTTAATAGACGTACAGTCACTATATTCTTCGTCATATATAAAACATCTCCTAATCTACAAAACGCAAAAATATTCCCTTAGTTCTTGGCATTGTAAAGTACTTGTTCTGAATAAAAACCCTCATACCATCCATTGATTTTGTACTTCATTGGCTTCTATGGGTTTTTCTTCTTTGACATCTTTAATTGTTTCTTTTGCATTTTCCTTTTCCATAATTATTTTGAATTTTGAGGTTACATCACATAATTCCTGCCTGCTTCCTGCTGATAACTGTCAAGTGAACCATTTGACAAATGACAGAAAACATTTCGATACCATAGATAAAACTTCGATACTTCAAACAGTTCGAATCGACTACTTTTATGAATTCGATTTCGAATTAATCAAATAACGTGGAACGTGCTATTCAATGGTGATGATTATACAATAATACACGAGGTGATGTAATAATTCTGTTCCTTTTAACCACTTTCAAAATAATAGTATATTATTAAACGAGCAATTTATGATAGCCATAATTCACGATGGGTGACGTTTGCGTCACGAGCCGCAGGCGAGGGGCGCAAGTCACCCAAGTGAATTATGGCCATAAATTGCGAGTAGAATACTATCTTTTGTCCACGACACTTAATTTATTTATTAATAAATAAAAGTCAGTAGCGATTTGGCATATTACTAACATAGACAAAATAAAATTATATTATATTTCTCTATGATTACTAACCTCAAAATGTTGTGGCAGCTACTTCAAATAATTTGACATATATAGAGATGGGCGATACTGTAGAAAGGGTAGAAAGTATCAATACAACGTACCGTTATAAATATATTGTTTTTATCGTTATGAAAAGTATCAATACTAAAAATTACAATATTTTATAGATACGATATATGTCAGAAACAAATTTCCTGAACAAAATACACAGATTTAATAGTTTATTCCATATTATACCCCTATCTCTAGTCGTGAATTATGAACCATAATACACTACAGTGTATTATGAACCATAATTCACGACAGTTGATATATGGGTACCATATACCTTTAGTTAGGAGGTAAAATATTGACTTATTATTAGGTGGTCGTGGACAAATAATTATTCTTTGATATTTAAGTCACAACTCAAAATAGGATTGGTGTAACTGCATTTTAAACGAAAATATTTTGTGGTGAATATACCGATTGGTATAATAGTGCCATGTGCCATAAAGAAATAAATGTGTAGTGATGTGATAATATAATTTTCGTAGTCGAATATACCGGAAGTGTTACCTACTTACGAAACGGAAAAATTGAAATGAACATAATAAAAATGATAAGTGGCAATCATAATTTTATTATAAAACAAGTAGGGGAGAGGTAGGCAAGATGGCATATACCTACAATATTTTTAAAACCGATATACCTACCTATAATATATATTATAGGTATCTTTTGTGGATAAAAATTAAGATCAACATGTACCTATTGGGTATTTAGCAAATAGGTTTACTTTTAGTTTTAGACTGGGGCTGAACAATGACCGCAAATGACTGAGATTAAAAATGGTTTCCTTTTATCTCTGAATCTCACCTTTCTCTTTTGTGTACGCAAGTAATGTCATCTACACAAGTGATCTAACACTGAAACATGACTGAAACCAGGGTTTGGCAATCTATATGACTGCCATATTTTGTACAAAATAAAAACTTGCGTCTTTTTTTAAACTAAAAATTATGTATTTGAAATTAAATATGAAAACTTGACTAGGTACTACAATTTTAATAAATGAAAAATAAATTCAGTAATATAGTATTTTATTGTCTTTTTATCACAATAGGCATATTCGGATTTCGGATTAACTTTATTCTATCCAGCAAATAAATAATTTTTGCGTCAATGGGTATCTTATACCTACCTCATGAAACTGGACCATTTCATGAAGTATCAAATCAGTTATAATTTTTTGATATAAAATATGTTGAATGTGATGACAAATCCAAGTTCTCGACCACACCTCCTTTTATTAGTTTTGATTGTTGTATGATGAATAAATTTGCATTTTTCCTAAATAACAAAAAAACCCACTCAGTTATAAATGATAAGAACATAATAAATTTCTTTGATAAATAAACTGGCTGCTGGAGGTATCAGCTGATGAGATGTCATATAGAGTTAACTTTTTGTGGATTTTGCCTGCTTCTGGGCAGAATTTTAAATTCATAGTTCCGCCGCGGCGGATCTCTAATGAACAGTTGTGTGATAAATATTATATTCATTATTATATTTTATTTATATTATATCATATTATCAAACTGTTTGTTTTTTGCATTCATTCGCCACATATTCCCCGCCGCTGGAAACGAAACCGCAAATAGAATTTATAGAATGAAAACAATGTGTTGAAATGAAATTCTTACTCATTTTACTTGAAAACGATAATTAAAAAATTTTTCTGTATATTATTTATTTGTACAGATAAGACTTTCTAATCTTTATTAAGTTATAAATATATATTGTAGTTACAGAATTTGTTAAATTCATATCAAACCAGTCGATTGGTTGTTTTTTATATATCAACTTTATTTATTTTGCAGATTAATTAATTGAAATTAACCATGGTTCAACTCGAAGGAAAATACAATTTTGAAAAAGGTGAAAATTTGGATGCTTACTTCAAAGACATAGGTAAGTTTTATAAACAAAGTATCAGTATTTACCTACACAAACATCAAATATATGAAAATATCAAACATTTGATACAACGAGCGTTTTCTGAATAATATACCAAAGGGGAAACATGGTATATTTAAAATTCCGGCCGTTATTTTTACAAGTACAGAGTTATTCATTATTTCCTTTTATCTCAATAATGTTGTTGTCAAAATATCATTCAAAAATTATACGCTTGTTGTAAAAATAGGTGACAAATTATAGCAACCTCATTTTTAATGGGATGCCCTGTATATTATTATCTTTTCAAATAGTCCCCTATGGGCTTTTGGAACTTTAGTTCTTTATGCCAGGTTATGTTTGAGCGACCGGGGGTCGCGACGCGAAAGATCTGACCGTTACGCGTTACGTTACGAAACGTTATGTTACATTTTTTCGTTATGTGCCTTGCGTGCTTGTGCCTCCTTAGTCTCTCTCTCTCGTTTACGAAGCAGCGATTCATAATAATAAAATGCTCCCAGCCGGATTTGAACCCGGGCCGCCCGCGTACAATGCAAGCATCCTAACCACTGAACCACCGATGCTATATTGAAATTCTATGCAAAGCTGGTATTCGCAGTGCTAGTGATCTACTTGAATTTGTTCGGATAAATTTTTACTATTATTTCCATAATTTGTTTTGCGCGATTAAGGGGTCTAGCACATTTACTTTTCGAAATACAGGGTGTTGAAATTTTGAAAGCTTGAATGTTTTAATTCGATAACTTTAAAATGGATGGATAAATTAATTTGTCATTTGGCAGATTGTTTTTAAATGTAAAAGGGCATATTTTGAAAGAAATTGTAGTTTGGGCAGGTTGTTTTTAAATGTAAAAGGGCATATTTTGAAAGAAATGGTAGTTTGTGCAACTAGTGTGGATATGATGGCCATGTCGCACGAGGACGAAGTTTGAGCACGACGCCGTAGGCGGAGTGCTCAATCGTTCAAGTGCGATACAGACAATCCACACGAGTCGAGCAGCATATTTTTTCTACGATCCACTTAAGAAAAAATCTAGAAAATGAAAATTTCTATAAACTGTAATATACCTAACTTCAAATTAAAAATTTTACAATTCAATTTTATGTTTCCACTAATTTTGTGGTAAACGTACAGTTCTTGAAATTTGTATAGGGCTACGGTTTCATTTTTTAAATATACGATGCTGTTTAAATATACGATGCTGTTCTAAGTAGATGTTGCCAGTCGGACTCCCTCATGAAAGCTTCCGTACCACTATCTATAATAATGAATATTCTGCTAAATATTTCAAACGTCTACCTGTTGTTGTTATTATTATCAAGCAGAATAATTATTTTTTGAAATAAAAGTAACAATTAAAAAAAAACTTTTTCACGGGAATCGAACCCGGGTCTACGGCATGAGAGTCTAGATTGATTACTACTCAACCACTGAGAGAAATGAAAATTGTTTATCTATAACGTCAGATGTACCTATTACATAATTTTATAAAATCTGAGGTCTCCTCAAATACCCATTTTATTCTGTTTTAAGTATTATTTGTTGGTAATTTGTACGGATTATTTCTTTCAAGTTTATCTTTGTAAATGAATATTCTTGATCCAGTGCGCTTCTATGAGAAACTTTGACAAGTTATTTTGACGTTTCTTTTAAATTGAAAAAAGATGAATGACGGATACTCAACTCGAATGCTGATTGGTGGATTTCATATACGTTCTAGGATGTATATGAAATTATTTCCGTTTAGTTAACTGATGGCCTACATTTCCATTTTGTAAACTGTGCAGAATAGTAGTTTGTGCAACTATTGTGGATATGATGGCCATATCGCACGAGGACGAAGTTTGAGCACGACGCCGTAGGCAGAGTGCTCAATCGTTCAAGTGCGATATGGACAATCCACACGAGTCGAACAGCATATTTTTTCTACGACCCATTTAGGAAAAAATCTAGAAAATAAACAATTGAATAAACTGTAAAATAAATATAAGTAAGTTGAAATTAAAAATTTCCAACAATTTTATTCATAATCGTACCAATTCAATTTTATGTCTTCACTAATTTTTTGTTATAAGTAGATGTTGCCAGTCGGACTCCCGCACGAAGGGTACCGTACCTTTGTCTATAATATGAATATTCTGCTAAATATCTCAAGCGTCTACCTGTTGTCGTTATCAATATCAAGCAGAATTATTATTTAAAAATAAAATTAACAATTAAAAAAAAAACGTCTTCACGGGGAATCGATCCCGGGTCTGCCGCGCGAGAGTCTGGTATGTTTACCACTCAACCATTGGGGTTTGAACTAGTTCAACGTCAGAAGTATTGAATAGTTTTGTAAGAGCTGATGTCCAACGATAGTCCCTTAAATACCCATTTTATTCTGTTTTTAGTATTTGTTATTAATTTATACGGATTGTTTTATTCGAGTTTATTTTTGTAAATGAAAATGTTCAACAATTTTATTTATAATCGTACCAATTCAATTTTATGTCTTCACTAATTTTTTTGTGATAAACGTACAGTTCTTAAATGTACAATTTGTACAATGTTACGGTTTCCCTTTTTAAATATGCGAAGCTGTTATAAGTAGATGTTGCCAGTCGGACTCCCGCACGAAGTGTAGGTATCGTACCTTTATCTACAATAAATATGCAAAATACGAAATATTTCAAGCGTCTACCTGTTGTTGTTATCAATATCAAGCAGAATAATTATTTAAAAATAAAATCATTAATAAAAAAAAAGTTGTTTCATGGGGAATTGAACCTAGGTCTACCGCGTAAGAGTCTGGCATGTTTACCACTCAACCACCGAGATCTATTAAAAGGACATGTCCATCGGTAGCTCCCCAATTACCCATTCTATTCTATTTTTAGTATTTGTTATCAATTTATACGGACTATTTTATTTGTTCATTTTTGTAAATAAATATTCTTAATCCAGTGCTTCTGAGAGAGACTTTTTTGACAAGTTATTTTGACGTTTCTTTAAATTGAAAAAAAGATGAGTGACGAGTACTAAACGCGAATACTGATTGGTGGATTTCATATAAGTACATTCCAGGATGTATATGAAATCATAATATACGTTCGGTTAACCGATAAGCCCTACATTTCCATTCTTTAAACTGTGCAGGAAATGGATAATATACATATGGGTGTAGAAAAGATGGATAATATTTATGCGGGTGTAGAAAAAACATTTTTCAATTTTTGATCCAGTGGTGTACATTAGGGGTGGGCAAAATAATCGATCTATCGAAAAATAATCGATTAATCGGGTGATCAATTAATTTAATCGGGTGATTGATTAATCGATATATATTTTTTTGGAACTTTAGTTCTTTATGCCAGGTTATGTTTGAGCGACCGGGGGTCGCGACGCAAAAGATCTGACCGTTACGCGTTACGTTACGCTACGTTATGTTACGTTGCTTCGTTATGTGCCTTGCTTGCGTGCTTGTGCCTCCTTAGTCTCTTTCTCGTTTACGAAGCAGCGATTCATAATAATAAATAATATGCTCCTACCGGGATTCGAACCGGGCCGCCCGCGTGCAATGCGAGCATTCTAACCACTGAACCACCGATGCTATATTGAAATTCTATGCAAAGCTGGTATTCGCAGTGCTGGTGATCTACTTGAATTTGTTCGGATAAATTTTTACTATTATTTCCATAATTTTTTTGCGCGATTAAGGGGTCTAGCTACTTTTCGAAATACAGGGTGTTGAAATTTTGAAAACTTGAATGTTTTAATTCGATAACTTTAAAATGGATGGATAAATTGATTTGACATTTGGCAGGTATTTTTTAAATGTAAAAGGGCATATTTTGAAAGAAATTGTAGTTTGTGCAACTAGTGTGGATAAGATGGCCATATCGCACGAGGACGAAGATGGAGCACGATGCCGTAGGCGGAGTGCTCAATCGTTCAAGTGCGATATGGACAATCCACACGAGTCGAGCAGCATATTTTTTCTACTACCCACTTAGGAAAAAATCTAGAAAATAAAAATTTTTATAAACTGTAATATAACTTCAAATGAAAAATTTAACAATTCAATTTTATGTTTCCACTAATTTTGTGGTAAACGTACAGTTCTTGAATGTCCAATTTGTATAATGCTACGGTTTCCTTTTTTAAATATAACTGGCCTGGCCAGTAACAAAAACTTGAGAAAAAAAAAGTAGATGTTGCCAGTTGTACTCCCTCATGAAGGGTACCGTACCATTATCTATAATAATGAATATTCTGCTAAATATTTCAAACGTCTATCTGTTGTCGTTATTAATATCAAGCAGAATGATTATTTAAAAATAAAATTAACAATAAAAAAAATTCCTCGCCTGGAATCGAACCCGGGTCTAACGCGTGAGAGTCTGGTGTGCTTACTACTCAACCACCAAAGAATATGCAAATTGTTTATCTATAACGTCAGGTGTGTTACATAACTTTTGCGTAACAGGAACTAAAGTTCCTACCGTGTGTCCCGCGACACGTTCTACCTTTTTTTAAAATATATGTTAGTTAGTGTAAACTTTATGACCTTCTTAACCAAAGTAATTAAACTTAGTCTTCCTGCGATGTTTATATGATATAAATCTTTCACTTCAATATTTTGAAAAAGCTCTCAAACGGGAAGTGAAACATCAAGAAATGTTTTAATTTATTTTTATTATTAAAGTAATTCACCAAACCGAAGAAAGCAAATCAAGTGTGAGTCCCTGATTGGTTTTAATTCACTATTGGTCCCGGTACAATATTTCCCACATTAGAAATTAAATTCCTTTATATGAGGGTCATAGGATTTAATATAATAATATATAGGGTGTCCCAATGAAAGAAAAAAGTTGTTGTTTTGTCAATGATTTCTACAACACTCCGTGAACTCTTTGAATGATATTTTGAAAACAGTCTTTTCAAACTTTCTCGTACATCAAATAAATACCGAGGGAATGTCAACGCAATGAATAATCCAGTACATTATTTTTATAATTATAAAAGATAACTTAGTTATCTTTTACACATCATAGGAAAATATTTCAAATAATTTTTTTTTCGTAGCCGACATAAAATATATACGATTATAACCGTCTCACAATTTTATCTTTATTGCAGAATTATCTTATTTGATTATCAAATTATTGGAATAATTCATCAGTTGTTAATTCCAATGACTCTGTATCGGACTCACGTTCAGATAATCAAATTATCTTTTTTAACGATGAAAATTGTTTGTCTCCTAGCTATTGATAGAAGTAAATGTTTTCATTAGTAATCTTCCTAGTGCTTGAATTGCTTTTCTACCGGAAATATTTTTTTGTGCATAATATTTTCATTTCAATAAGAAATATTCCTTGTAATTGACACAAGAACGAATACTTACCTTTATTTATAAATTTCTTCGATATTTCAACTTTTTTCTCCAAACGTATAGTTTCCATCGTTTATGGCTCTGTTAAGTCCATTTTCCACGGTGCAAGTTGACGCTGCAACTCGAAAAAGATGCATGCAACTTGGCGTTTTTTTTCGTTGGGCGCGTCCTTAGAACATAAAACAGACAGGAAGGAGCATTTACCAAATAAGTTTGCATCCAAACAGGTGGTTGCAAATGGAGCATAGTCGTTTCCGTTTTGACAGTGGCGTACTGTTTGTATAGGGTATGAGATTTGTAAAATACGAGCATACAGTGTTTTCAAATAGACCAGAGAAAATTTTACACAAGGTTCCTGTAATTCTAACTTATTAAAAAGTGTAATAAATTATTGTAAAATATACCTTCTCTCTGCACGGTTGAGAGATTTCCCGGGAGTTATCGTTCATTTTAAACCATACTTGTATCATAGATAACTATTTAGAATCAAAAAAATACTATCTGCTCATTTTGATATTGTAGGGGTGCCCTATATTCCCAGGAAAATGATGTGTTCGTCTAGTCCAACGTTGGAAGTTAAAAAGGACGACGATAAATGGTCCATCACAGTCGTAACATTATTCAGAACTATAGCTTCTAAATTTAAGTTGGGAGAAAGTTATGAAGAAGAGATGCCAGGCGGAATACTTAAAGTAAGACTTTTTGGTGATTATTTCCCTCATCTGTCAAAATTTATTCGCTGATATTTCCACTTACCAACGAACATTAACATAGACTATGTTAATGTTCGTTGCACTTACTTACTTTGCGAATAAAATAACGTCGTCTCGGCTGACACCACCTTAATGATAGAAGTTTATGTACTTGAAAATCCATTTAATATGCATGATAAAATGTTTAAAAGACAAAAATCACACGTGGTTGGTTTGTTACGAGCTCTATTAACAAATATTTCTCAGATTTGCTGCAATACTGACCTTTTTTACACTAGGTATCCATGTTTAAAATTAAATAAATAAATAGTAACAGAAATAGCTACATAAATACATGAAAATGATAGTTTGAAATGGTTGCTCCTTTTGATTGACTTTATTTGAGAATAGCAGTTACACTTTTATAAATTTTCGACTGGTTCGAGAATGTGAACTTGAATTTTCGATCGAGAATAAGGGCCCAGGATTAACACTAGTCCAAGGTTCCAAGAATATATTCTATACATTATTATGATTGAAATAATACCCCTCTTGGTGTGCGTCATCGATTGTTAATGCCCTTCTAACATATTACGTGGGAAGAAATGGAAAAAAGGCAGGTCTGTGATTAATCCTAATCCAAATATAACAATAAAGAACCGTTTAAATGTATTACAACCGTTAACCCCTAATCTTTTACTTACAAAAATTTGATTGGTTGATGTTTAGATTACGCGCAAGCTCAACCTATCAATCGAGAGTTTAAAAGGCGTTACTTTCATAGCGGCAATGTGTCTTACGTTTTTTTCTACTGTCAAACTGACAGTTCTCGACAGGTCTGTACATTGTTGTTTACGATCAATTATTTTTTATGAAAAGTGAATATTAATTTTATTGTTTTATTTATTTAAATACAAAAATATGCATGGATACACGGAAAAACATCAGCATTTTGAAAGTTTTCAAGTATTTTCAGTTAGAAAAGAAGCTGGTAATTATTAATTTCAAAGCCTTTTAGAATTTGGCTAAATACGATTCTGATGATTTTATTTATCAAATTTAAGGTTAGCTATATGTCAAAATAGCAAATAAAATAAACGACATGCCGAAATCCCGGATATACGTCACGATCGATGACGCACACCAAGAAGGGTATTAGACACGTTATATATATATACAGTGTGTCCGCGTAAGTTGGCTACATATGGAAAACTATGTTAATATTGATTTTATGAAAAACAGGTATTCTTCATAAAAAGTTCTGCATTATCTAAAACCTTGAATGCAATCATTAGATATTTCTTATTTTGAGCCGTATACGAGGTTTGTCAAAAAATATTAATCTTACTCAAGAGTAAAGTACCTTTATTTTTTACAATACAGAAAAATTGTAGGAAGTAAAGTTGTTTAAAATTGAAATTTATATACAAATATGCAATTACAGCTATTTAGCATGAAAATTAAGATTTGGTGATTATTTACGTTTTACATTACAAAGTATTTGTAATCGTAAATAATCACCAAATCTTAATTTTCATGCTAAATAGCTGTAATCGCATATTTGTATATAAATTTTAATTTTAAACAACTTTACTCCCTACAATTTTTCTGTATTGTGAAAAATAAAGGTACTTTACTCTTGAGTAATATTAATATTTTTTGACAAACCTCGTATACGGCTCAAAATAAGAAATATGTAACGATTGCATTTTAGGTTTTAGATAATGCAGAACTTTTTATAAAGAATACCTGTTTTTCATAAAATCAATATTAACATAGTTTTCCATATGTAGCCAACTTACGCGGACACACTGTATATAGGGTTGTCCAAAAAAAACCGGAATTTCCTTTTTTATTGATAGGTCGATTTTATTGATGTCGGTTTTGTTCAAAAGATAATTGATCAAGACACACTACTAATCTAATATTTCGCGTTTTGTTTAAAAAAACAAAATGGCGGACACATCCAAACTTTAAAACTGACTGGAAATTTTTTGTTTCGTACTGTATATGTTTGCGAATTATTTTACGAAAGTTCAGACATTTGTGAATGTAACAAGAGATCAAACATAGAAATCGGTCAAAAATTGTCTGATGTATGGCTCGAAAAAAACAAGTATGTTATTTTATGTTTTAATTTTGTTTCCACTAATTTTTTGTGGTAAACGTACAGTTCTTGAATGTCCAATTTGTATAATGCTACGGTTTCCCTTTTTAAATATACGATACTGTTATAGGTAGATGTTGCCAGTCGGACTCCCTCATGAAGGGTACCGTACCATTATCTATAATGATGAATATTCTGCTAAATATTTCAAACGTATACATGTTGTCGTTATTAATATCAAGCAGAATAATTATTTGAAGAAAAAATTAACATTAAAAAAAATTTCCTCGCGGGAAATCGAACCCGGGTCTACCGCGTGAGAGTCTAGTATGCTTACTACTCACCACCAAAGAATATGCAAATCGTTTATTTATAACGTCAAATGTATTACATAATTTTTGCTTAAAAGGAACTAAAGCTCCTACCGTGTGTCCCGCGACACGTTCTACCTTTTTTTAGATAACCAATGTGTCCTTTTGGTAATTTTGACAAATTCTGATAATTTGAATAGTAAGTTCGGGTAATTTTCATTTTTGCATCGGCAACACTGGACTACCAGTTCATAATTTGTTACTTTTCATAGAAACTTGACCCTTCTTTTTTATGACATTACTACAGAGTCATGTCAATAGACATTTAGGGCAAACGGTAGTTTTATTTTTGGTCCAACAAAATAACATACTTGTTTTTTTCGAGCCATACATCAGACAATTTTTGACCGATTTCTATGTTTGACCTCTCGTTACATTCACAAATGTCTGAACTTTCGTAAAATAATTCGCATACATATACAGTGCGAAACAAAAAATTTCCAGTCAGTTTTAAAGTTTGGATGTGTCCGCCATTTTGTTTTTTTAAACAAAACGCGAAATATTAGATTAGTAGTGTGTCTTGATCAATTATCTTTTGAACAAAACCGACATCAATAAAATCGACCTATAATTAAAAAAAATATCAATAAAAAAGGAAATTCCGTTTTTTTTTGGACAACCCTATATATTTGTTTAATTCAAAGTAATATTTTATAATTCAGAACATCACCACACTGGAGGGAGATAAATTCATAACAAATTCTGTTGGTCCAGATGATATCAAGGCAAAGCGTGAATACCAATTTTCCGATGACGGATGTGTGATTGTAAGTATAATTAAACCTTTACTAACATTATAAAGATGATCGATAGTAAGTGTGTAAAGTTGTCTCAAATAGGAACAGTACAGGTCGTCATCAGCGTTAAAGTCCGGCTTGGCAACTGATCACATCTATAAACATCGTTCAACAAAGAGTACCTTTTATGTAGGAAATTTAATAATGAATTGCCGCTCTAAATACAAGGTGTTTCAGAAATATGGTGCAATAAAAGTCTACGAATACCCAGTACCAACTGGCTTATTAGAATTTGACAGAATTAATACTATTGAAGAGACAATAACCTACAAATAATTTTAAATTTGTACCGATATAAGTAATAAAATGTGTATTCCTTCTGCACCCTTCATCTCACATACTGAGAAGGTTTGAGTAAAGTTGCATTTGAGTATTTTAAATATTTCTCAACTATCTATCATGCCTCTAGTTTACGTGACACCTTGTATGTTTGTATGTAACGAATAACCTCAAAAACTATCTTCTGTAAGTTCCTTGTGGCATTACTTATTCCCTTTTCTCTTATTTTTTTGGGAATCAAACCACAATAATGTTTTGTCAGATAGGGATCAAAAACTGTCATTTGGTTTATAGCCCGAGACGTTTTTAATTGATCTAATGTTTCCAACCTATTTAATAGTATTTTTTAAATTGTTTCAGGTTTACACGAATGATAAGAGTATCCAAGTGGCTAAAAGATTTTTTAAGAGAGCTTAAACTTTATTCCAAGTAATACATATTAATGTTTATCAACCAATAGTTTTATTTACCCATTACAAATTTTTCTTCATTTAAAAAAATGCAAAGCATGCGTATGTAAAGTGGAAGCGAAACACATTCGCCAGCCTCAGCATTATTTATTACCTTTTTCCTCTTCATCATTTCAGCCATCAGATGTCCAGCGCTGTTCTTTCTTTCATATTTATTTACAGATATAGACATGATCGTTCGACTCTGTTCAGAGTGGCTAAGATAGAGTTAACTCTACGCCAAGAAGACGACGAAGGCCTGGCAAGGGTGTGGTTTCACTTACCCGGAGAAGAAAAACCGAGGGCAGAGAGCTACGCAAGGGATACGGTATCCAGGCTAATAAAAAGAATAAAGCTAGATATCGAGTGAATTACGCAAGTTCACGTAAGCTGTTAATTAGCGAACTGTTTTTCCCATTATTATTGAGTTGTAAAACTCGAAATTGAACACTATTTATATATCTAAACTTTTACTCAATTATTTTACATTTAAACGTTGCTTTTAGTTGCGGAAATTTGCCACTTTTGATTTACTATTGTAATCTTTTGTTACTCAAGATACTGGCTAACTACATTACTAGAATTACTTTTGTGAAAATACCGCGTTCCAACTTGAGCTGGAACTCAACGTTGGAGCTGAACCGATTCATTCAAGGTAACATGAGAAAGTGACATTTCAAAGTGATATTTTCTAGTAAGAAAGCTCGCATAAACCATAAAAATATTCATATTATCATTGTTCCCACGATTTTGTAGAACGACGGTATATGACACCCGAATCCTTCTGGGAAAGGTCTTGAGTGCCATCAATATAAGGATTAAGTCCTCAACTTCTGAGTCTTTTACGACGGGTCAAATTGGTTGACGCAGACGTATAACTTTTGTCACACAGTACAAGAGGGTGTAAATTTTGCCTAAAACAAATTTTTCGGTGGGAAAAATGAATTTTCGAACATCGAGCTCTAAATATAGGAAGGACCACAATAGATATGAAAAGGTCGCAGTGGGATAGGGCAAAGAGCCACTCCAATTCTAATCAAATCTACCTCTACGTACTCCTGCTCGCGAGGTGGTGCGAGTAGAGCAAGCACACGCGGATGTTGGAGCTTGTGTAAATTGAAGAATTATCAACGATTGTTGAGGTTCTTACATTGCTCAAAATTAAATGATGAACTATGAACTGAAAAAGTGATTACGGCTACACTCTTCGATCACGTGACATCACTCCATACTCTGCGCTCAAGCACTCTCAGTGACAAAGAGATCTCGAGAGTACCTGTTCACTTCAATAGAATATAAATACACCGAGTGTCCAGAGATGTTTACATGGTTTCAAATAAACATTTTCAATACAACTTTGAATTAGAGAGATGAGGTAAAAACAAAAGACTAAAAAAAACATCAAAGTGTATTCAACATTATTATACACAATGCTTCAAACAGTTGAAATAAATTTAAAAAAATCACAACAAAAAATTAATTTAAAAACCGTGGTAACATTATTGTTACTGTTGACTGATTTATTCAAAATAAAAATATACTACACCTACAACTACCCCATTTATTGTTAGCATGTGTTAACAAAAAAATTATTTTCCTGAATAAGCCATACCTGTTGCAAATAACACCTTCTGTTTGGATTTTTTCTTTTTTTTACCGCTAGATCGACAGTCTAGAAAAGAAAATGCAATTTAGCGAGAATTAAAAAAAAGTTTTCTTTTAATTGCATTTTTTTATTATAGTTTATTTACGATAAAAAGACGACGACGTTGTAAAACTAAATATTGTGATGTTGCCAAGCTGTAGTTTTCTTCTTCACTTTATAGCCCCACCTAGCCCCTCTCTGGATCCGCCACTGCAGTATTACTTACGTCTCTTACAGCAGTAAGCGGTAAGAGGAAGAAGCGGTCCCCATTTCGGCATTCTCGTTCAAAATAGCTTAACAAAGATGTTACCATCTCTAGACATTTTCTGTTCAGCTGCTTCGTCATTTTATTAACCACATACTGCAGATTTGCCTAAATAATTAGTTATGAAAATAACTGTTTTTCAATCTTGAAAAAACAATGAATTTAAAAGCACCAAAAAAACTTGTAAATATTAGACGATGATCGAATGTCAATAAACGTCAAAACAAACTGGGGAATTTTACCAGTCAATCTGACAATGTGAAGTTTTGCCAACCTTTCAGCTGTAAATTGCCCTGAATGAACTATACACTGCAAATTTGCCTAAATAAGATTAGTTATGAAAATAACTGTTTTTTTAATCTTTAAAAAACAATGAATTTAAAAGCACCAAAAAAACTTGTAAATATTAGACGATGATCGAATGTCAATAAACGTCGAAACAAACTGGGGAATTTTACCAGTTGATCTGACAACGTCTCGAAGTTTCGCCAACCCTTCAGCTGTAAATTGCCCTGGGGCTGTATTCTCGACTGTGGGAGTAGAGCTTTCCGAGAGAACACATATTTTGTCTTTATTTTGCTTGGCTACTCTGTCACTGCAGTGACAAAGACAAAAAATCTGTTCTCTCGAGAATCTTCACTCCCTCAGTCAAGAATACAGCTCCAGAATGAACTACACACTGCAAATTTGCCTAAATAATTAGTTATGAAAATAACTGTTTTTTCAATCTTGAAGAAACAATGAATTTAAAAGCACCAAAAAAAAACTTGTTAATATTTGACGATGATCGAATGTCAATAAACGTCAAAACAAACTGGGGAATTTTACCAGTTGATCTGACAA
>CAJUYI010003027.1:0-26095 GCA_910591695.1 Galerucella pusilla | reverse complement strand
AGTCATAGAGGAATACCTCGCTTTAGGTCACGCTAAAATAGTCCCTTTATCATTATATGATAATGTTCTGAATGAAATCAAATATTTCATTTCGCATCGCGCCGTAATACGAGAACAAAGCGTATCTACTAAATTACGGGTGGTGTATGATTTTTCTGCGAAAACCACATCTGGATATTCGCTAAACGACTTAACTTTAAAAGGTTATCAAGTACAAGATAATCTCCTCGACATCTTGTGTCGATTTAGAACCTTCAAATTCATTCTCACAGCCGACATCCAAATGATGTACCGCATGATAGAAATCGCCCCTGCGCATCGCCATCTTCAAAATATCTTGTGGAGGGATTCACCTTCAGAGGAATTGAAATGTATTGAGTTGTCCGGCCTTAGTTTTGGACAAAATTGTTCGCCGTTTCTCGCTACTCGTGTCTTGAAAGATATTGCACAAAATAACTCGCAATCGGCCCTCGTAATGAATGCATTGATGTCCCAAACCTATATGGACGATATTCTTGCGGGAACAGATAATTTTTCTGATCTCACAGCCCTCTGTATGGAATTAAATACAATCTTGAATAAACATGGATTTTATTTACATAAATGGTGCTCTAACTCGTCCCGATTTTTAGAAGAAATCTCTAACACAAATATGAAAGAAGTCGATTTGAATCTAGAGGACACCACATGCAAAATTTTAGGTTTGGAATGGGATCCGCACACTGACAATTTAAAAATCTCTGCAAACTACGCCTTCAACTCAGAGAATATTACAAAACGCAAAATTCTTTCCTATATAAGCTCATGTTTTGATCCGCTAGGTATAGTGAATCCGTTAATTGTAAACGGTAAAATTCTGATGCAGGAGCTTTGGCAATTGAAACTCTCGTGGGATGAAACAATCACAGATCCTCAAATTCTTAGAAAGTGGGAAATGTTCAAGGATAATTTGGCGCGAATTCATGACCTCTCTATCCCTCGTTTCGTGTTTTTTAGTTCAACCATCCGCAACATTTCGATACATGGCTTCGCTGATGCCAGTCAGATGGCATATGGCGCTTGCGTATATTTAGTCGCTAGTTACACTGACAATTCTAGATCGTCTAATCTTTTTACCGCAAAATCTCGTGTCGCGCCGATAAAAAACAAACTTACCATACCAAGATTGGAATTATGTGCTATGGAACTTTTGGCTAAACTTATTGATAAAACTTTATCAATACTCGCTAACCGCCTGAAAATTGATTCGGTCAACGCGTGGTCGGATTCTCAGATAGCTCTAAGCTATATAAAAAATTCGCCTAACAAATATAATGTCTTTGTCGCTAATAGAATAGTAAACATACGAACGCTTAGCAATAATGTAGTGTGGAGACATATTAATACTAAATTAAATCCTGCTGACACGCTGTCTCGCGGAATTTTTAACAGTTCGTCACTTTCGCTCTGGTTTCATGGACCTGAATTTTTATGCGATTCTGAATTTGATTTTGATAAAAACAATACATTTTCGTTAACAGATAACTTGCCGGAAACAAAGAAAATATCGCTGGTAGTCACTAAGGACTCTACTTACATGTGAATATCTATGTTCGCCCGTTTTTCCAAATTCTCTAAAGTACAAAACGCAGTGGCATACCTGTTTAGATTTAAACGGAATCTTGAATATAAAGAAAATAAAACACAAGGCCCCTCACACGGGAGGAGCTTTCACGCGCACATGAATTTATAATAAAGTCAATTCAAGCTGAGTATTTCTCTAAAGAAATCGCAAGTTTATCAAGTAATAAACCTATTGTGCAGAAACAATTACTTGCGCTGAACCCCTTTGTAGACGCTTCCGGCATTTTACGCGTTGGAGGTCGCCTGGTGAATTCTCAGGCGGAATATAACCAAAAATTTCCGATACTTTTGCCCGCTAATAATCACGTAGCATCACTTCTAATTGAAAAAGAACATCGTCGATTAGGTCACAGTGGTGCCCAAAATGTCTTAAGTAATCTTCGCTTACGCTATTGGCCATTAAACGGTGTTAAACACGTGAAGAAGATCATCAAAAGATGCATTACTTGTTACCGCTTCAACGCGCAAACTGCTACTCAAATCATGTCGCCACTTCCTGTGGATAGACTTCATTCTCCACGCGCATTTTATAAAACTGGTGTAGATTTCGCTGGAAGCTGCATATTCGAGCATCTCGATTACGCAAAGCCTAAGTGCTCAAATGTTACTTTGCTATATTCATTCGTATGGCAACTAAAGCTGTTCACATTGAGATTGTGAGTGATCTGTCCACGAACGCTTTTCTCGCAGCCTTAAAACGCTTTATTGCTCGAAGAGGCAACCCGCATACCATGTATAGTGACAACGGTACAAATTTTCTACGGGCTAACAATCAAATGAAAGAGTTTTATAATTTCTTCAAGTCCACGCCCGCCTTCGACAATATTAAATTGTATTTGGCACAAAATGAAACCCAATGGAAATTTATTCCCCCTCGCTCTCCACATTGGGGAGGACTTTGGGAATCCGCAGTGAAAAGCACGAAATATCATTTGGTACGCTTAATGGGGAATACGCAATTTACTTTTGAAGAATTGTACACTGTCCTCACGCAAATAGAATCTATTCTAATTTCGCGACCGCTGTATCCATTGTCGTCTGACCCCAACGATCTTCAACCTTTGACTCCCGGTCATTTTTGATAGGTACCGCTATGACCGCCTATCCCGATATCGACGTTACAGCAACCCCGGTCAATCGTTTGACATTCTGGAAGCAATGTACGCAAATTCAACAATCCTTTTGGAAACGTTGGTCGGTCGAGTATTTGAACCATTTGCAGCATCGTCCGAAATGGTTAAAACCCGCTTCTGCGATTACCCTCAATTATCTAGTTTTGGTAAAAAGCGAAGACTCTCCCCCTTTACAGTGGCCGCTTGCTAGAGTCCTTGAAACAATCCCAGAAAAAGATTGAAAAGTCCGTGTTGTTCGCTTGAGAACAGCCCAAGGAGAGTACCTGCGCCCTATAACTAAACTTCTACCGTTATTGAAACCGGAGAGTTAATGTATGTGCATTGTAGTAAATACGCTTCTTAATTTAAGTATTTTGTTCACCTATGTTGTGAGTTAGATTAGAAACCGTTCTTTAGTTGCCCCTTGACCGGATGACTCCGTTCGCGCTTGCAGCTCGGTTGCGCTCGCGCTAGCCATCTTCCCCCCCCCCAGTATGGAGAAATTTCCAAGAAAGAAATTTCTCCAGGCCCTTCTATTCAGAAGGTCCCACCTTTAATGTAAGACGAACTGTCGTTCCACTCTCTATTTTTTTTGGAAATCGGTCAGCTAGCTTTTAGTTCCCTCACCCCGCGCTAATTAGTACTGTTTTGAGTACTCGTAGTGTCCACATCGCTCTGGAACTACCGCTTAACGCTTTTCCCGCTTTAAATCGACAGTTAATCTGTCTGCTGCTGATAGAAACATTTTCTTCCGCTATTTTGTATTTTGCAAGTGATATCTCGTAAATTCGCGACGAATAGTAATTACTGTACCATATTTTTACTGTATAGTTGAAGTGCCGGGAGTGAGTGTTAAAAAGACGTTAAAGTTTTACACGCGCTGTTGCCAAGTGACTTTCGTTCGTAATCTGCAACTGTTCAATTCCTTTTTCACCAATTCACTCATCAACTTTAATTCATGTTATCACCTTCTCTGGTTATGTTAGGTTATTAGAGTTAAATTAAACTCCGATCTATAATCTGACTTGTATTTTCATTCTCCGGTTTCCGAGTGGTCCTTCGCGCTTCGCTCTACGCTATCCGCAATGGGAGAATAAGGGACGCTACCTTGCAATGTTGAACCTGCAACGCAACATCTTCATTCATCACCAAAATGTATACAGTCCACTGCTCCCATGCTCTCCTTATTCCACCACATACCTACTTAGCCCTTTGGGATTTTCATAGTTAAACGTGGCAATATCGAATATTTTCAAATAGTGAATTCCGAATAAAAGGGCAACGTCTATTGACAGTTGCTAGCGAAGCCGTGCGATTTGCTTCACAGCTGTGCAGAATAGACATCATTACATTGATTCCGACTGTGTGTTATTGACTGATTAGAGAGAGGGTAGTAGGTTATTAGTATATTACATAACGTGTGTGGTAAGAAGCATTTTACGCACGGATGGAAAAGTAATTCCGTGAGTGCGTAAAAAGCTCTACAACACGAGTTACGTACTACACTTCACCTACGACCTACTTGTACTTGTACTTATAATCTTATTATCAATAATACTTGAACAACATCAACAATAGATATTTTTGATAATTTTATTGTATAACATTTAATTCCATGATTGTTATGATTATAATAATTGTTTATAGTAACAGTACAGCTATTAAACACAAGTCATAAGTCGCTTCCTTTGCTTGTTGAAGCATGAAAAACAACAGTTACATTATTAGAGGTGCTTGGTAAACTTTCATCTCCATCTCTATTACTCTATTACCAAAGAAAAAAGCACATCAAAGAACTAACGTTCAATCATTATTAATATATTATTATTGTTGGTATATGATCAGAAGTCCATTTTTCAATTATAATCAATACATACTTGGGCTTTTTATGGTTAAACGTGGCCATTACACATCGAATGTTTTCAAATAGTAAATTTTGAATAAAATAGCGACGTCTATTAACAGTTGCAAATATGTTGCTAGGGAAGCCGTGCGATTCACTTTACAGCTGTGCGTTTTTTTACAGTGCGTAATAGTTATCATTACATTGATACCGACTGATTACAGGAGGGGTCGTGGGTAAAGAATCTTATTTTGTTCAATTCAAACATTAATCGATAACCTAACAATTAATTTTCCAATTTGAACAGCATAAAATGTAAACCTATTGTTCCAATATGTAACGACGGATAACTAACGTCAAAAGGCACTTGAATACTAAATTGCACGCATAACCACATAACTATCAAAATATTGTAAGGAGATGAGGCGGGGTTTCTTAGAGTGGTTCTGAATCCAGCTGTTCAGCTAAATACTTGATATTTATTGAAGTAAATTCATAAAAATTTTCTCTTGGTTGTCTATTGAGATCGGAGAATACATTAAACAGCTATGTTCCATCTCTAATTGCATGTATCATGTATTCCTGTTCCCACACACACATTCCTCGTCTTCTGAGCCATCTGTGTAGCGGGCCATTTTTGTTCCAGTTAAAGGTCCTTCCTTCCATGCCTCTCTGCCTGTTTTGAAGTTTTTCCCGAAGCTATACTTGGGAATCATCTCGTCCGATGGCATTCCCATTAGGGAGTCGGTTTTCAACACTTTGTATAGCTTGTTATACACCTTACCGTGTAGCCTACTTACGGGTGCTTGCCCTCCGGTCAATCTATAATCCGCCATAATATTTTTTTTTCTAAGTTTTTGGCACTGGCAGAGCCAACAGGCCAGTTATATTTTAGGTTGTTTTATCAATTTTACATATAAAATTTGTTGTTAGATAGATATCGTTAGTATTTGCCTGATATAGTTTTTGTTTTTTATTTTTAAATGGTCTAATTTTTTTTTTTTGTTTCCTCTTTTTTTTTTCTCATTTATTATATATATATTTTTAATTTTTTTTTTTTTTTTTATTTATTTTTTTTTTTTAAACTAATGTATAATTTTTTCATTCCAGGCTTACAATAGTCTGTTTTGGGGTAGCACTGCTACTTACATATTTATGTTATTAGTTTTGATATAATGATATAATATATTATAGATACTATTGTCCTCCAATGTCAGTAGATTTTGTAAATTTATGGGCAACTTAATATTATGACATAATAAAGTTTGGTATAATTTGTCTATTTCTAGCTTTTTCAGAATACACCCTAGTAAAGTGTGTTGTAAATCGGCAATTTCATCACAAATACATTTATTATTATTTATTAGACCAATTTTGTTCTTATATTCAGGATACATTGCATGATTGCTCCGCATTCGACAAATCGACCTTATGAAGGATCTGTTATGTTCTTGATGGAACCATGGTTTTTGTCGTACCCTAGACTGAATCCGTTTATAGAATTTTCCGCTTTCTCCTTGTATATATTTTTCTTGCCATGCTTTGTCTTTTTGCTTCTTCAATATATTATTGTAGTCTGTAAATGGAATTTTGATATTTATGTTATTCCCACAATTTGCTGCTTTCCTTGCCAGTTCATCAACTATCTCATTGTCTGGAATGCCCGAATGGGCTTTCACCCAAGATATATGAATTTCTTTGCCTTTGTGAATAGCTTCTTTATATAAATTCAATATGTCTAAAATAATGTGGTTTAAATTAGGTTCTATATGCTGTAATGTTCCAAGTTTTTCCACCGAGCTTCTGGAATCACTAAAAATAACGAATTTTTTCTCTTTTTGGTGTAAGCACGTGTTAATTGCTTCTTTGATTAGCTCTGCGTTATATATTGATAGAATATTGGGTGATTTATATAGTAATCTGATATTCTTTCTAGGATAATATATTGCGTACCCCACATTATTTTCAGATTTTGATCCATCGGTATATATTTTCTCATATAAGCTCCACCTCGTGTTACATTCTTCAATGTGTACTCCTTTTACAATTATTTTATTTTCGTTATTATATTCCAAACTAATGTGCGTTTTAATCGTCATGAAGTAATTTTGATAAGGATATGACCATATTGGTAAACCATCTGATTCGAAAATATCTTTTATAGTTTCTGAGATTGTGATAAAGGAATCAACTAATAAAGGGTTTTTTTTCTTTGCCCAATATTTGTTAGTTAGACAAAGTTCTGCCAAGTTTGATATTTTTATCCTTAGATTAGATTTTTTACTGATTTGGGCTGTCAAGAACTTTTCACTCAAATATGTTCTTCGTATGGATAGCGGTGGTTCACAAGTTTCAACTTCCATAACGTCTACCGGAGTACTGGGTAAGTAACCTATACTAATTCGCAAGCATTTGTTTTTAACTACTTCTATTTTTTTTAGGTGAGTTTCTGCTGCTGAATGATATAAAATTGAGGCGTAATCGAGAATGGATCGAACGTATGATTTATAGAAGATAAGCATAATATTTGGATCTGCGCCCCATTCATGATGCTGAAAAGCTCTCATTATATTTATCCCATTTTCGGATCTTTTTATTAAATAGTTTATGTGTTCTTTCCAATTTAACTTTGAGTCCAAAATTACACCTAAAAACTTTGTAGATGTTTTATTAGAGAATACGTAGTTCGCTAAATTTATAGTGCTTGGGTGACTATAACGTTTTCTAGTGAATGTCACCATTACCGATTTTTCTTCAGATATTGTTAGCCCATTGGTAAACATCCAATTATCGAGTTTCCCTACTGTAGATGAAAGTTGCATATGACAATTATTTATTTCTTTATGTTTCGTATAAATGACTATATCATCCGCATATTGAAGAACAGAAGAATGTCTGGGGATGATTGTTTCCAAATCATGAGTATATATATTATACAAAATAGGGCTTAAAATGCCTCCCTGTGGTAAGCCTGTCGAGGTTTCACGGGGTTGTGTATATTTATTGTTATTTCTTATTACTAGTTTTCGATTGGAATATAACTTACATATATGATTTGATATATTTATCGGAATGCCAATTTTACACATTTTCTGGAAAAGGATATTTAAATTAACAGAGTCGTAGGCTTTTGTAATGTCTAAAAACAGAGCAGTAGTAGACTGATTATTTGAAAAAGCTATTTGTATATCAGTTACTATATTAGATATGTTTTCTAAAGTAGATTTCTTTTTCCTGAATCCGAACTGAGAATCTGGAATTAGCTTATTATGTTCCAAGAAATATTCTAACCGAGATTTAATTAACCGCTCGTAGGTCTTCAGTATACAAGATGATAATGAAATAGCCCTGTAGGAAGAAGCGTGGTTTGGAGGTTTACCCTGTTTGGGAATGGGTATCACAATATAGTTTTTCCATTCTAATGGTGGATTTGTATTGTTATTCCAGATATTATTTAAGATGTTCAATAGTGAATTTCTAGCTATATCTGGAAGCTTAGATAACATCACATAGTGAATGTTGTCACTTCCTGGTGCTGTATTATTAGTTTTCTTGAATGCCAAATGTAATTCTTGTAGAGTAAAAGGTTTGGTGAAATATTGATCTGTTAAATCTAAAGATGAAATTGGACATGTATTTGATAGTTCAGAATTAATATTTACATAATCAGGAGTCAAGTTGTTGTGAAATTGTGTTACCCATTCCTCATTATCGGGCTGCACTCGATTACCCGTTTTACGTTTTTTAAAGTTATTAACTTTATTCCATACTTTGCTAGCGGGTATAGTTCTATTAATAGACGAACAAAATTGTTTCCAGTTCTCCTTTTTTAGATATTTAAAGGTTTTTTTGGCAATCGCGTAATTTTTCTTATATTCTATTAAGTTAATCAGGGTTGGGTTGTTTACATACTTAGCATAACTATTTTTTCTAATATTTACAAGCTCTTTACATTTGTCATTCCACCATGGTACATTATAATGGGATACTTTACTGGTCTTGAACTTGGGGATGGTCATGTCTGCTAAAATATTCAAATTTTGAACAAAATTATCATATTGCTCTATAATACAACTACTGAATTTTTCCTGAGCTTCTGTATGGAATAAATCCCAATTAGCATTTTTTAGGTTCCACTTTAAATATGATGATTTTATGTGAACTCTGGGACATATTGAAATTTTTGTTATACAAGGTAAATGGTCAGAGCCATATAGGTCTTTCAGAGGGTACCAGTTCAACAAGTGTACAATATCGGCTGAGCAAATTGTTAGGTCTATAGCTGATGGAGTTTGTTTGTAATTTCCTATAAAAGTAGGAGACCCGTTATTCAAATAAATTAGGTTGTTTAATTCGACTGCGTCTAATAATGTTTTACCATAGGTATCGGTATTAGGACCTCCCCAGGCTATATTATGACAATTGAAATCTCCTGTAATTATAACTGGATGACTGAGCGATTGAAAAAATTTATTCCACTCGTTTATTGAAATTTTTGTTCTTGGTGGAATGTATAAGGATACAATAGTAATTTTTATATCATTATCACATATTACTGAAATAGATTTATGGTTGGTGTTCGGAAGTTGAACACTATTTTGTATCTCTTTAAATATCAAGTTTGCTTTAATCATAATAGCCGTACCTCCACCTGATCGGTCAGTACGATCATCTCTTACAATATTATACCCAGAAATATTAAAATATTTGTTGGAGTTAAATTTAGTTTCAGATAAACAAGCAATATCTACACGATTTTCGTTTAACAAATATAACAGATTTTCTTTATTTGAAATTGCCGATTTAATATTCCACTGACACAGAGTTATTTGATCCATCAATTTCAGAAAAATTAGTTAAATTATTTTTAATCAGATTTACAATTTCGGATTCTTGAATATCAAAATGATTTTTGTTTTTGAGCGTTTTTATAATTGACAAAACAATATCTAAAATAACACTAGTAACTTCTGTTAGCTCTTTAGTCTCAGAGGGTGAACGTTCAATGTTATTGCTGTATATCGGACTTAATGAGATCCCTCCCTTTTTAAGAGGGATATTTATTGGAGAAACTAGAGACTTGTGTGCGACTATTGTCGGGTCCGGATTGGTGGGAAGTGGTCTTTTAGGTCTTTTAGCGTCAGAACTGATGTTTGATAAATGAAATGTTTTCGAATAATTCTGTTTACCAGATGTGGATGGGAGTGTAATTTGTGTGTAGTTGTCAACGTTGATGGTTTGAGAATTCAAGTTTTGAGTAGTAGCTTCCGCGTACGTTTTTTTGGGTACCAATTTATTGGCATATTTGTAGGAGCAATTTGTTTGAGACATATACTTCTTGATTTGTTCCTGTCTGTTAAATTCCGGACATCCCTTAAAGTCATTTGTTAGATGTTCTCCACCGCATGAAAAGCAATGTTTATTATCGTTTTCACAAGTGCTCATATCGTGATTATGTCCACATTTCAAACATCTTTTGCTACTTCGACATTGCCGACTCATATGTCCATATCTATAGCAGTTATTGCACATTACTACTCTTTGATTATAAACTTCCACGTCATAAAGTACTTTATTGATTAGAACTTTTTTTGGTAATGTTTGGCATTTGAATGACACCAAAACTGTACCAGTAGGTTTAAATTCGATTTCGTTAGAATCATTTTTTTTTATTTTACGATTCATCCTTCTTACATAATCAATTTCAAATTTAGAGTTGAAGTCATAAGCTACAATTCTATTTTTCAAATATTCCTCACTCAATTCAAAATCAATTTGTTTAATAACACCTATACGGAAAATTAGGAATTTTGGAATGTATGCTGTAAGATTATACTTTCCTATAGCTGTAGATTTAATTAATGCATTGGCACTTAGATAGTCTTTGCATAAAACCCTAATCCTATTTTTTCCGATGGACTGAATTTGTTTAATTTTTTTATCTATTTCCGCGTGAGAGCTGAGAATAATCTCTCCTACTTTTATCGCGTTTAATTTACCGTCAAAGCCCGGACTATTATTTTCGATGTAAACGTGGAAAGGTCCAAAATCGGTTGCCTGATAATAATAAATGCTCCGTTGTTTTTGTTCTAATTGTTGATTTGGAGAACCACTTTTTCCATCATCTGGTTTCGTATTAGTATTTAAACTTGTACTTACCGGATCTTGTTGTTTATTTAATTGTACTTTACCCCCAGATTTATGAGCTTTTTCTAAATCCTTATTAAGTGCCGTTATATCCAAAATCGAGTTTAATGCGTTTTGTGACTTTCTTAATGGTAATGGATCTGGTGGATCAGGGGGATCATCCCCGCTATGCCAATCCATAGTTGTTTAACTTTGTTGACGGTTTTATGCTCTTTATTATACACAAACTCACTGCAATTTCACAAAAACTTAAAAATATTTGACCGGTTATTTCTCTTCGATTAATAGCTGATATCGTACCTATTCGTACGGGAGCTGGTATCGAACTGGCCATAATATTGAAAATGTTTTTATTTCATACGAGGATTTGTCACGAAGCTTCCGGGCAGCAGAAGAAGATTAGAGTTAACAGGCTGAAGCATCACTCTTAATATTTCCAGGTGAGTAGAAAAATTTATAGAATATTTCCCACTAATTTGGAATCATATGGAAAACTTTCTTATAATTAATTTGAGGAAGAAAAGTTAGTCTTTATAAACATTTCTGTACTATCAACTATCACTGGAAGGAATAGAAAATTGCATTTTTTTATGCGAGTGCAAAGTATTAAATTGATGAGGCTGCATTCAATGAGCTAAATAGATGAATAAAATGAATTGAACTGAATGCAAATAGTTAAGTGAGCTGTTTGTTATTGAATGAGTACTTGTCTCCTAGTCAAATTCATAGTTTTAATGAAATATATGCATTTTCTGACAAGCATAGCTTCTCCATCAATGAATTGGATTCTCACAAGGTGGCATTATAATAATAATGAAAAAAGGGGATCAGATTTATTTCTTCATTGATTTTATTCCAATTCATATTTTCCAAACCAACCCTTCAGGAAACTTTTTTTATTGCTTATAAATATACTCTGTAGGTGTATTCGGAATACTATCAGTGCTCTTTGAATATACGAATAGCCTATATTCCTAACTTTTGGGCTTGTGTGTTTTTAATTGGAGTATTTTGGATGGAATCTTCTCATTTCTCAATCTTAACATCTTTTGTGAGAAGTATTCACCGTTGCAAAAAATGCAAGGGGTGTTTTTCATGATGTGGAAAATGATTTTTGATTAATTTGAAGATATTATTTTCAAGTCTAGTAGAGAAGCTCGCAATGCGAAAGGAAGGAATTTGCAGATGTGCACTGATTTAAGGAAATCGATCTCTGCTTCAGTAAAATTGAGAGAATACGCAATGGTTTTATTATGGGATGAAGATAATCTAGCGGGACTCGAGCGAAGATTTTGCTGCTTTTAAAAAACCCCACTCTTCAGGAAGAGTGAAATATAATCATCTTTTCATTAAAAAGGCCTTGGGTGGGGAAAATATGCAGCATACAAGGAGCCGTAATTGACGGTATAGAGAACCTGCTTAAAGACTAGTGGCGCCTTTTCTGGTAATTTTGTGAGTTGGTAGTTAATGGCTGGTCTCCAATACAAAGAACCTCACCTTTTTGTCCAGTCCCTTTTTTCACCCAATTCTAGTGGTTGGACTTTGATCTAGAATAACAGCTAATAGATTATATTCAACAGTGAATCCATCAAGGAACGAAGGACAATCAAGTGAATGGTACAAAAACACTCCAGTGGGTAAAAACGAACCTTCGAAATGGACCAAAGAAGCAGCGGAGATTGCAGGATTGAATAACAAAAAAAAGGAAATAACAAACCATTCTATGCGGTTGACTGCAGTTAGTAACCCGGCTAAAGATGGATTGGGTGAACAACAATAATTAATATAACTGGCCACAGTTCCGCCAGCTCTATCCTTATCTACAAATCGGTAATGAGCATTTTTCCAACATCATAAACACTCTTAGAAGTTACGCCTCAGATCCTCCAGCTGAAAAACAGAAAACAAAAGATCCTGCAGCCGCTTCTCGAGCTTCTCACTTCACAGCTGGACCCATCAATAACATTTTTTATGATTCACCTACACCCATCGTTATCAGTAAATTGGCAAGGATTCTGAACAATACTGTGTACGAAAATCGCAATTTATATTTCAATTGTACCATGGAAAATTGAGTTTGTAGTAGTCTGTAATTGAATAAATTACCTGTTATTTTGCTTTCAAATTAATAACTACATATTTCTTATGTATCCTTGTATAATAGGCAGTATATTTTGTAAGCAATGTGTTTGCAGAGTAATTTGTTACTCATAAAATAATTTTGTCAAATACCACCCGGACAACTAATGTGAAAATAATTGAATGACCCTATGATATTACTTACGGAAATATGTCGTAGTTGGGGTGAAATGGGTTAGGGATATGTCTCCATTGATCAATTTATTGATAACTGATAATGTATTTTCCAAAGAGACATCAGTGAACAAAGTGAACAATATATCAGAACAAACCAATATATCATTGGTAACTCTTTGTTTCTTCTAGGAAATTTGTTGGATCCATTATGATTCAAACAAAACGTACCGGTTTTTCGCAAAAACGCCGGGCATATTCGAATTTAGTGGCTCAAAATACTAGAATATCACTTTTTTATCTTCGAACCTATCATTGCACACGGCAGCAATGACCGCTCCCGGACTATATGTACCTACGATAAATACTCGGAAACCTCCATTTGTCTAAGTCATATTGGAGTGAATAATGGTATTTCATGGTCTAGAATATACATTTCACACACTCTATATTCTCATTGAATTTGCCTGTAGGATCGCTCCTTCATCCCAAAAGATGAATAAGACTTGAAGGTAATATTACTTATACCACGATGGAAATCCAACGTAATAATTCAATACATTGGCTGCTAGAATAGACACTTATATCCGGTGATTGTTAGATATTCGATTTTTCCTTGGACACCAATCCACCCATTTCTGTAGGTGTGGTGGAAGTGATCGAAACTAATAGAGCGTAGCACCATCTTATTGAATTATTACGTAAATATTCAACTCTTTGCGTGCTGTACTATTTTATCAATTGATTCTATTATCTAGTGACAAAATATTCATTAGTTTTCGAGTAAAACGTCATTAACATATAACCTAAAATTCAGCTGTGACTTTGTGATGGGTAATTTGCCGGAAAATGTTCATCTCATGCTTTTCTACAGAGTGGGGCAATCTTCTGACATCGGAGGATTACATCGTTGTGGTGAGAGATAAAACTAATACAGTTACTGAGGGCACATTTTGAAAATACTTTCGATTCTACAGGGTGTTCCAAAACCACGTAGCAGCATAAACTTACATTTTTTAAATGGAACGTACTATATTTTGTTCAAAAATCGGAAATATCTCACCGAGAGCGTTACAAAAATATAGCACTCTAATATATTATAAGGGTGTTTTACAAAGATATGGCCAATTATTAGCAAAAAAGACCCTCTCTTTAACACTATGCAAAACAGTAAATTATAATAAATCAACAGGTCTTTGTATTCAAATGTTATACACATATGCATTGGCTGTGCTCAGTATTAATTACTTTTTCAGGGTGAATCAGAACGCAAATCAAGCAATATCTCAAAATTTTCAAATGAATCACCCTATAAGTCTTTTCACAATTTGTTAGTACAATTAATAAACTTTCCAACGATGTAGTTCACTTAGGGCCTGAGTTAATGGAAAATCAAAAACAAGTATTTTACGTACATTGCCGTCGACCGGTAAACAACCCTCACCGTTCTTGATACTTAATATAGTATTGTTCACTGCAAGTAGGCTATTGCCATTATATAGTAATAATAAATATAAAAGCAGTTTGTAGTCTTTAAGAAATAATTATTTATCACAAACAGTATATCTTAGTTATGTAAAATGCAAGCTTGTATTTTATTTTCCAACTTTCTCTATTTTTGAAAAACTAACAATTTTGAAAACCAACATTATAAGAACACTCATATTCACATAAATGTACATTGACATTCTATAAAAAGTATAGAAGTTTATGCTAAGTGTTCAAAATGGCGACCATTTACTTCCATACAATTCTTTTCAAAAACGAGGATCTTACTCTCTCCAACATAGCTGGAGTTATTGTGGAAAATGAGTTACGAATCTTTTCTTTCACGTCTTCTCTGGTAGTAGGTTCCGTTTGATACACAAGTTGCCTGATGTATCCCCATAAAAAAGAATCCATCGGTGTGAGATCTGGAGATAGAGGAGGCCACGAAATCGGTCCACCACGTCCTATCCACCTGTCGGTAAAATGTTTGTTTAACCACCAACGTACACAACGAACGTGATATACAGATGCTCCACCTTGTTGGAACCACAAGTTAACTATTGTGTTTGAATAAACTTCCACAACAAAAACGGAGAATATAGCAATATTTTTTTGACATTTTCCAGTAGATACTATTTTGATAGAAGTCCACTTGATATAATCGAAAAAATGGCTTGATTATCTTTCAACCATTCTCAAACAAGCCTATAATAACAATTCTTGAAAGTGAAACATGAATGAATATGATATTTTTGGTAATTCCAGGTACCTACGGTATTAGCAAACATTTTATTTCATTGATAAGATATTGTAAATGCATCCAAAATTACAATTGAAATGTATGCCTTAGAAATGTTAAAATTTACAAGGGGTTGCATGTAAAAATTTAATACCATTCAATTTGTGAACGTAAAATACTTGTTTTTGACCATTATCATAAAATATTTACGATTTTCCATTAACTCATGCCCTAAGTGTACTACATCGTTGGAAAGTGTATTAATTGTACTAACAAATTGTGAAAAGACTTATAGGGTGATTCATTTGAAAATTTTCAGGTATTGCTTGATTTGCGTTCTGATTCACCCTGTATTAAAGATGCCACAGATAAAAAAGTAATTAAATTAAATTAAATTAAAATGTGCCCTCAGTAACTGTATTAGTTCACACAAAATTATAAAGTTCTATCTCCCACCACAACGATGTGATCCTCCGATGTCAGAAGATTGCCCCACCCTGTATATCTTCCTAAACATATATAGGGAGAGCACTGGAACGAGCATTCTGAAGATCTTGCCAAATCAGGAAATTGGGTCAGACATTTTTGACTATAGTACGTGTTTCAGGACAAGCAGGTGCCATATAGTTTGATATACTCCTAAACAAAATAACGTACGCTGGAATGGAAAAATACATAGTTAATCTTACCAGTATTTAAAAGCTTCTGTTGTTCATCTGAAGCCATTCCAAAATTTTCCGGTAAAGATTTGCCCAAGTGAGGCATAATAATTATTTCTTAAGAAACAACCATCTTCACCTGTAACAAAAACATAATATCCTCTACGTTATCTTTGGGAGAAAAGCAGAATCAGAATAATAGTCTTATTCCAACGTTTTTCTAGTGTCAATTACTTATTGTATTCGTAGTCGTCGTGTCAATGAGGGATCAAGGCAAGTCAATAATTAGAATCATCATTGACCACAGACCATGGCGAAGGTGGTAATGGGTGGTAACTAAATGTCCCATGATTGTGAACAAAATGTGATGTTATTGTGGTTATAATAAGTGATTTACGTCAAATAGATGGACCATTCCAGAATTCCTGACTTCGAAAGGTCGGCCATAATGAGCTTGGTCCCCCGATCAGCTAGAGTTGAAATTTGTGTGGTTTGTCATGTGATGTAGTGTAAGTCAGGTGGTTGTCAGACAAAGTTTGATGAACAATGTCAATGTAATAAACATTCAATTTAAGTAATAAAAACTTTCCATCCAAATAACACATGGCGCAGACAGTAAATTGTCTTATAATTGAAATGAATGAGTATTGAAATGCTAAACGACGAAAAAAGCAATCAACAGAAAAGTTATGTGATTCAAGAGCAGCAGTTTCAGGTGCGCAGTGAGATCAAGTAAATTAGGCAAAATGTTGATAACTTCTTGCTAGCTCAAGACAAACCAACGTTCATTGAAGCTAAATCAATTTTTGTATACATTGAAAATATTTTTGCGTTCTTTCATACTTTCATACTCAATGATTGAAGTTTTATTTTTTAACATTCCTTTTTTTGTGTAATTCGTGTTACTGAGTTTTTTTTTATTTTTCTCATATAATTGGAATGTACCTACTTTGATTTAAGAGCCGGAAATTATTGAAAATCCACGTACCATGGAGAACCCCGGCAGCAGTTTACGCCATTGAAGTCCTGAGATTGGTGGGAGAGTACCCGAAAAAAAGTAAACCATTGTTAAAAAAGCGTAAGGCATCTTTCCCAGTATTCATGGCTATTTTCATAGTTTTTCCTTCTTATCGAGATTGAGAATTGCATTGAGATTATTTCTGAGTTGGAAAAATGAAGATTTCCTTCAGTATCCCCATAAATCATTAAGTTGAATGAAAAACACAGGAAGCTTGTTTGAATAAAACATTACGAGTAGGGAAATAGTATATTAGGTATTAAGAACGGTGAGGGTTGTTTACTGATCGACAGCAATGTTTGGAGGCTGAGCGTAGCGAATTTTGCTGAAAAAGGATGATATTTTGATTTAAATCTTGAGGAGGATGCCTATTGGAATTCTGGGAGATTGGGGAGCTGCATCATTCCAAATCATCCTGGTTGAGCTACGGAAAAGAATGTGAGGATATTTTTGTGAGAACCACACATTTGCTGTGCGATTGTAGAGATCAAGCTTTGAAAAGTTTCCGGTCTCCGAAATGAAGAGTTGAAGGAAATGTACTGTGAGTTCATCAGGTAATGCAGTAAGCTTAGGTCATATATCTCTAGTGAATGACTCAAAGAAAGTGAAAAGGGACTATTATCCACATTACAGTGTCTTGAATGAGAAGTTACACAACCAAACTTAGTTTTCACGGTTTCGCGCAGTCAGACACAGGGAACTTTTTGAATGATCTTCAGTACCTTCGTCCCACAATTCGGGACGATTTGATATCTATACTTTTGGAATCAGGGCTGTACAAAATTGTGATATCTGGAGATATTGTTGAAATTTATCGCCAAATTCAAATACATCACGAGTAGAGGTTCCTAGAGAGGATATTGTGGAAATTTGATCCATCCGAGGCTATTCAGGGGTACGAGATCAAGTCGGTTATCTATGGTAATGCTTCTTTTTTATCCTAAGCAATGCGCTGTCTTGAATACTTATCCAAAAAGTATTCAATTCGGAATCCAGGAGTTGCTCATGTAATCCATAGAGGTTTTCACATGGATGACATAATTTCAGACACAGATACGTTCCAGCAGGCCATTCCTTTGTGTGAGGATTTGCAAAGACAGATAACTTGTGAGTAGTTTGAACGGAAATTCATGGCTCTGCTGATGCTTTCTTGGAAGCATAAGGAGCTTACATACAGTGTGTTATTTATAAGATGCGACATAAGGATACCTGTACAAAATTGTCGAAGACGAGCTAACTTTTTCACCAGATAGCGTTCATGAACAATAAAAACAGATTCAAGATCGTTGGAAAATAAGTTCAAATGCACTTTCAATTTTCTTAAATTCGCTTATGTTAGGGGCGGGTATTGACCGATTAGTGGTAATGTTTAAGCTCGAAAAATTGTGCATGAGTGTATTCGTTGTTTTCGAAATAATCCTATCGAATGATTGCCAATTATATGAATGCTACCGGTGCCTGCCCGTTCCGAATAAATGTCCCTGATGCAGTTTTTATGTTTATTCATCATAACTTTCAATGGTCCTGATATTTCACCTATATCTAAAGCACTTAGGTCACAATTGGCCCATTGTGCATCGTTCTGAGGTTCAGACTTCCTTCTGGCTCGTCATCCAGCCTACTTGTTTGAAGTAGGCGATAACGTCGCCGGAAGTAAGCGCCCTTATGCTGGCTTGTGTTAGCCTGTACTCGCCGAATACGGAAAACCTGAATTGAGAGAGTGTCGGACATTCACAAAGAATGTGTTCGTCAGTCTCATCTTCCTGTTCACATCCTCTACAGAGTGAAGTGTCAGACAGACCCAGTCTGTAGAAGTGTTTTCGTGGGTGGCAGTGACCGGTCAGAATACCCGTGGCTGTCCGAAGGTTCTGTCTGTTCATAGTCACGTATTTTTTGGCTATTTTGCTGTCCGGATACTGCAGCAGTTCCTTGGCAAGCCTGCAACCTTCTTTCGTCCCATCTACCCTTAAACTTATCAAGGGAGTGTTCCTTTATTTGGTCAGTCATAGCCGACGCCGACAGACCAATGAAAGTGCCAGGTCCCAAAAGTTTTTGGGAGGCTGCTTTCCTGGCTAGTGTATTTAATGTGTATTTAGTAGTATTTAATGAATACTTGAGTAATTTTACTAAGGAGAGGAGAAATGATTGGGATAAATGGTGTGGATTGTATGCTTTTTGTTACAGCACCACCCCAAACAGCTATCACGGGTATTTACTCTTTGAGTTGGTTATTGGTAGGCCAAGTAACTTACCCGTTGACTCAACAAAAGTCATTTAACCAATTTACAACGTTGATGCATAGGTACGGGCAGGAAGTGAGGTGTAAGTTACAGGTGGCACATGAGAGGGCCAGACAACTCCTAAACAAGTATAAGAGTGGAAGGAAAGAACAAGGTGGTGAAAACAAATGGGTCCAGTTGCGATATTTAATCAGCACAAGGTAGGGTAGAAACTGTTCATAAGAATAGGGTATATCCGTATAATGAGCAGAGCCCGGTGAATTGAAATGGTGCGCGGCAAAAAAAGTGACTATTAATCATAAACATTTATTTAGTTCATGGTTACATGGAGAAGGCTGATTATTACGAACCAGATCAAACAGTAAATATTTTCACTATTATTTTATCTGAGTGCGTGAGGTTTAAGTGATACAAACTATATTTATCTACGACCACCTTTTAAATTAATCCTTCACGAACCAAAAAGAATGTGTGAAATCATACATTATACATACGTTAAAAAGCGTGCGTAAATGAACAATGCTATTTATATGGGATTTTTATTATAACACCCAAAAGCGTGCGTAAATGACCAATGCTTTTAAAATGGAGTTTTCATTTTAACACTCTACGTGATTATCTAGTTGCCTTGAATTTAGTCGTTTGTTGTATAAACTTTTGTGCTGACAGTAAATTTGACACAAGTGTCAGACATAGTGAAAAATATTTTGTTACTAAAAAAAAAGACAAATAACCCAATGTTATAATTTAATTTAAATAATTGTCCTCATTTTACTCTAAATATGAATTTAAATAATTAGAATTCGTTGTGTATACAGGGTGTCCCACGACGAGTGAAAACTATCTGTATATGGCAAAATACTAATAGTAAAATCACGAAAATTTCTACGTTTGGGTTTTCGGATACGATCTTTTCAACTAAAATATTTTCAAAGATGGCCGACTACCGTTTCTACCGGAAGTCGACTGTAACTTTGTTATTTTGAATAGAACACCCTGTATATTAATACATTTTTGAAATCTACGTAATATTTTAGTATAGTTTTGTCTGAAAACTTTTTTCGAAAAACGCACACTTTTTGAGTTATTAATTTTTTTGTAGAAAGTTTGACCGTTGAAGACCCTTATAAATTATTTTTTTACGAGAGGACCCTTGAAGATATGAAAATGGTTTCTCTTCGGTTGCCTTAAGCAAGGTCAAACGTATTCGAATCTATGTTGAAAAATTTTCCATTTTATACAGGGTGTGTATAAAAAGTGTTCAAAGTTTAACTTCATAAATATCAAATGTCTTCATTTTTTTAAATAGAACCACCCTGTTTTTTCTATTTTAATGCATTCAGGAGAAAAAAATAAGGCAAGATCATGTATACTTTCCTATACCTAAACCTTACCGTTATCCAGATATTAAATGTTTTCTGTAAATTTTTAGAGATGCAGGTGTGGTCTAAATTTTGATACAAGCACTAAGAAATAAAAAAGTCTTTTTCTTCATCTGTCTCTAAAAAAAATCAAATCGAATTGTTTTTATAAATCCTATTCCAACTTTCAGTCGTTTCCGAGATATTTGAGGTTTTACATTGTTATTATATTTTTTAACAAGGATTATTTAATTCACACAATTCCCATTATTGGAGTCAAGATAATCTTCATTTAACCAAAGAACGTGCTTCTCAAGATCGGTGGCAGTTCAATGTCTTTTGTGCTATTAGAAATAATCAAATAATAGCACTTCATTTTTACGATGGGAATTTGAATGGTTAGGAAACACAATCAATTAATTTATTCCTAATTAATTATGTAAAAAACACTGTTTTTGTATTTTTTAATGTTTTTTGTTGTATTTTTGATATTTTTGATATTTTAAGAAATTTGAAAAGAAATTATTTAGATCGCTTGCCACCAGACGAATTAAGCAAACTTTTTTTTATTCATGACGGTGCTCCTGCTCATAGTTCAATTGTCATAAATACATTTTTAGAAGAGCAATTTGAAGACAGGTGGTTAGCAAATAATGGTCCTTTTTGGTGTTCCCCTCGTTCTACCGACACGACGCCTTTAGATGTTTTTATATGGGGTCACATAAAATAAGAGATTTACTCACAAGCCTTAAAATCTAAAAAAGATTGTGAGCTAAGAGTTCGAAATTCCTTCAATTCTCTTTCTGAGATGATGATCAGCCGTGCGACGAATGAAGGCATACTGAGAAGGCTTGGAAAATGCATTGAAGTTCAAGGTAACAATTTTGAACATTTACTTTGAAACATAAGACTTTTTTTCTTTGACTTTTAATTTTCCATAAAATTTGGTAGCATATCTTATTATTGTCACAAATGGTTTAATTCGATTAACTTTTGCTTAACATTAACCGAATAGCTTCAAATTGTTAAGTATTCTTTTAACAATGTGCGATTTCGATCGCGGTCAATCTGGATATCTTACTGCAAATAAAGCACATGTTCTTGTAACAACTTTGTCATATTCACCATGTATTGAAAGTAAATTCACATAAAATTTTTTATTTCTTAGTGCTTGTATCAAAATTTAGACCACACCTGCATCTCTAAAAATGTACAGAAAACATTTAATATCTGAATGACGGTAAGGTTTAGGTATAGGAAAGTATACATGAACTTGCCTTATTTTTTTTTCCTGAATGCATTAAAATGGAAAAAACAGGGTGGTTCTATTCAAAAAAGTGAAGAAATTTGATATTTATGAAATTAAACTTTGAACACTTTTTATACACACCCTGTATAAAATGAAAAATTTTTCAACATAGATTCGAAAACGTTCGAACTTGCTTAAGGCAACCGAATAGAAACCATTTTCATATCTTCAGGGATCCTCTCGTAAAAAAATAATTTATAAGGGTCTTCAACGGTCAAACTTTCTACAAAAAAATTAATAACTCAAAAAGTGTGCATTTTTCGGAAAAAGTTTTCAGACAAAAATATACTAAAATATTACGCAGATTTCAAAAATGTATTAATATACAGGGTGTTCCATTCAAAATAACAAAGTTACAGTCGACTTCCGGTAGAAACGGAAGTCGGCCATCTTTGAAAATATTTTAGTTGAAAAGGTCGTATCCAAAAACCCAAACGTAGAAATTTTCGTGATTTTACTATGAGTATTTTGCCATATACAGATAGTTTTCACTCGTCGTGGGACACCCTGTATATTTGTTTATAGAAAATTCATTTTTATGTTTTTTAACCCCTTCAGAGCACACTTTTTTTATTTTTTCTTCATGTGCTCTTAGAAAAACTTTTGTATGACACTTGTGCGTGATGGGAAGGTCAGAGTTTGAGAAATTTCCAATCGATTGGAAATTCTTTCTACGAACAAACCTTGTATCTATGAATATTTGAAGGCCTTTATGTGAATATAAAGAAGGCAATGGAAAATAGGTAGATGCAACACAGGTGAGACAATGGAAAACAAGCAATGAAAGCTCTTTTCATATCAACACAATCGGATTGAGATATTCACAGATCAGGCAATCAATCATTTGTCGTGAAAAATACTGTCAGGTTTGAAAATAAAAAATCGGAAATATTTATGTATTATTTAAAATGACTAAAATGACTATCGTCATATTTTTGTGCTTCATTTTCACCCGCTATACACCAAAGAAAATCTGAATAGGTCGAAATAAATTTCTCAAGAATCACATACATTTATCAGGATACAAATTTTCCGGAGAATCAATCATAAAAGGGTTTCCATTTGGTAGGAGCTTCCAAAAACACGATCAATATCATCGTTATTCCGATAACCTAATAAATGGGATATCAAATTGAATCTTTCTATGGAAAACTGGAATAATAAACAAAGCAATTTTTTTTTCATTTGTATTACCAGAACCAAAAAATACAACCCTATTAACTATTTCAGGACAAATAAAGAAAAAGTGGAAATTCGCCAACCAATAAGCAGAAGATAGTAGCAAAAGCCCTAGGATTAGTTCAATGATAGTCCATAAATTTGTGCATAAAAAATCATAAGCGGAAAATTGAAAAGAAGAAACCGTTTGTAATTGTGGACTAAGAACTTCCATCGTTACTCATAAAGTCCGGGAAGTTCTTGTTGTCCAAATGATCCTCGAATGGAGCATCTATTATACCTTTCTTTATGCCCAAATCTCTGCACAGTCCTGCTTTCGCTACTGTTTCCTGCACACTGGTTGATGAATCTCCACTTTTTTTGCTTGAGGATTACCGGAAAATTGCTTCTTATTATTCATATCGTCACCTTGAATTGTCAAAGTCAGAAAACTGACATATTATTTGAATGAGAACTCAGCTGGTGGAAAACTTTTGAAAATCGCTGGAAGTTAAAAATACATATCTTTTTTTCTGTCGAAATTGCATAAGTCAGTCTTATTTATCTTACGGATTTCATTTGGAAGATATGATTAAACGCAATAGAAGAAAACAAAGACTGTGATAATGCCCCTCCTACTCAGATCCTTGGGGAAGTTTCAGAAACTAGAAGTTTCTTTATTCCTACTTTCCCGATTAATTCTAGGATATCTGCAAGCATAACTTAGGGAAACTTCCCTCTTCTATCCAGTAGTCTCCTAGGTGTTGTGTCCTGTATTCCACAGTTGTTAAGTTGACTATGTTCTCGCCTAGTGTATTGAGTTTGCCTGGGCATTCCTACACCATTGTCGGACTAATTACTCAAGAACTCAGTGCCTAAAACACTGCTTGATTTTCCAACATTTTGATAATCGTTCACCTTTTATATTTATTGTCAATATTAAACTGGGCACACCGTCTATGGCGTGAATTTCCGCCTAAAAGATACTTGGGGTTTTCTATAAGTATAGTATGTATAAGTAGGTAAGTGAGTAAGTATTGTAGACATCGAAAACTTTCATAATTGCATCTACATCGTCAATTACAAAAGCTCTAGAGAGAAAATGGGTAGGTACTATATCAACGCCAGTTTGAAAAAAAAGTGATCATATTATCCATTGGCGATACCAACGTCACATCTAGAGCATGTAGGGGTTGCCCGCAAGGAGGGGTGTTATCACCACTTCTATAGGCTATTCTAGAAGACAAACTACTGAAGAGGCTCACATCCCAAGGCATGTATTGCTCAGAGTCTGCCGATGGTGTAGGAGCAGGAACACTGTGTCCACTTAAGTTCGCACAATATGGGAAACTTTTTTTATTGTTTGTATTACGAAAAAATTTCCATAAAAATTTCTGCATCGTGTAGAAACCAGAATACAACCATCGGATATTAAAATTTTCAAGTCGTATACGTGGAATGTTCAAAAAGATGAATTCTAATCAAGAGCAAAGTACCTTAATTTATTATAATAGCAAAAATTGTTATCGAGAAAATTTATTTAGAATTGTACTAGTATCTAATAAACATTCAACCCATTTGTTATCAAGAATTTGATAGATCTTCCAGTCTCCCTACTTCTTTGTTGCAGCATTTTGTTGATGTTCAAAATAACTAATACACATAACAAGTTGCTAACAATAATTACGGAAAATATTACGCAATAGCTTTTCTTCTATCAAACCACCATCGTCCCAACGTACCCATCTTCTCTTTTATACAAGTTTCCGTTCTACGATAAAATTCTCCCAACACATTTCTAATCATGTTGGAAGTTATTGTCTGAATGGTTTCCGTAACAACCCTTTCCTAACCTAACCAAATGTTGGACGTTTGTAAATGGCCCTTGTTTGTATACATTTTCTCTCAAGTAACCCCGAAAGAAATAATCCAAGGAGGTTAAATCTGGTGACCTAGCTAGCCAAAAAATCTCTGAATATCTGTGTATCAGTTTTCCATCAAAAACATTTTCCAAATATTGCCTCACTTCCAACGTACTATGACATGGTGCGCGCCCTGCTGGTACCATATATTTGTTGCCGGTCATGTAGTGGTAGGTCTCCAATAAAATCAATCAATTGAGTTTGTGAAAAACATCTTCGTATACTTTGAATTTCTCCATAATTCTCATTACTCTTGTATGGTGTATATTTTTTCCTGGATATCTGTTATTAAATATTTCAGCTGCTTCCAGATACGTTTTATATTTATCACACACAGTTAGCAGAATTTCTATTTTATATAGTGAATTCGCAATACCACCGGCATTTTTATTTAAAATTTATTGTAACTTACAAAATATGTATTTGACTTTTAATGTCCGATATATAAATATCATGGCAACTTGATTAAAAATGTATTATACTTACCTATACAGTAAAACAATCATAGGTGACGCATGTGTAAACGGGCCGAAGAACTACTGAATATAAGTGGAAATAAGCTAAGAATTATTACAGCTTATCAACGGGTCATACCCAGGTAAAAGATCACCTGCATAAAATAGGGTTATATAACGGGGACCTTAGCTGCAGGTGACGCATGTGTAAACGGGCCGAAGAACTACTGAATATAAGTGGAAATAAGCTAAGAATTATTACAGCTTATCAACGGGCCATACCCAGGTAAAAGATCACCTGCATAAAATAGGGTTATATAACGGGGACCTCAGCTGCAGACTTTGTGGCATGTAGACCGAGACCGTAACCCATATCTTATCTGACTGTGAGGCACTGGACTCGAGGAGACAAACAATCTTCCTAGAAGCCAATGTGCCACCTGAAGTATATGGCACACATCCAAACGACCTATATCGTCTACTCGAAGGTACGGGGATAACTGGATGGGTGGACTAAATGTGGGAGTAGAGTACAATAAGCCAATAGGCTGCAGTGCTTCCGGCATCAGAACGGCTTCTAAAACACACAAAAAAATTATGGTTTGCCAGGATTAAGAGTTTTTGAATAAGTCCCACTCAAGTCTGAGCTGATTTGGGGACATGCTACAGATTTCTGTAGTGCCTTACTATCTGATAATATAAGGATATTTTTTGCCGAAAGATGTAATGTATGTATCCTACTATGGATACTTGGTGCATTAGAAGTGT
>CAJUYI010003026.1:0-20234 GCA_910591695.1 Galerucella pusilla | reverse complement strand
TCTTCTTTCTTTCTTCTTTCTTTCTTCTTTCTTTCTTCTTTCTTTCTCTTATCCTTATGCCTTCTCAGGCGTCGGATTGGAATTCTTCCTGTACCCATTTTTCCCATTCTTTTCTGTTCCTGCCTAATGTCTTCATCTCCTAATGTTTTTCCTTTGTTATTTCCAATTTCTTCAATCTGGTTTATCCATTTCCTCCTGGGTCTTCCTCTTTGTCTTTTTCTTGATTCCCATTTCCATAACTTTTCTCGAAATTTTATCTTGCTTCATTCTTACTAGTTGGCCAAACCAGTTAAATTGTTTCTTTTTAATATTTGATATTGGGTCTTGATTAGTTATACTTCTGATTTCTTCGTTCCTTGCTTTGTCCCATTTCGTTTTACCTGCTATTTTCCTTAAATGTTTCATTTCCATTGTGTTTATTTTTGTTTCATGCTTTTTCTGCAGTGCCCAGTTCTCACTGGCATAAGCTCACAATTGAGATTATTATTTACACAATCCATATTTTTTAAAATTTCTTTTGACCTCTTCTTCTCGAAAGTATCTCGGTACATATTTGTAAATTTTAATATATGTTTTAGTTCACACACAAACATATTGGAAATCGAGCTTTTCTCATATTATTTCAGATACAATTACACCACAATAAATCATCTTAGACTGATGGGAACGTTATACTTGGCTAGTCATTTGTTTCACTAGTGGTGTGCAACCACTTTTCAATTATCAATAATTTTATTGTTTTCATCCTTTCCACCGAATAAGCAGAGCAATTTGTACTGGATGATCTTTAAAATTATTCCACACCATACTCCATCCAAAACACAAGAGATTGCAAGATGTGTTTTCATCTATTTATAGCTCGTCGCAGAATATGCATGCTCCACCGCCAATTGCAAAAAACGTTGTCAATTTTTTAAGATCCATTCACAGTAGATCATATTTTTAATAAAATGAGAAATAACATATTTTATCCACTACTAGCTGTGAAGTTGACAAATATGCTTCTTCTAGCCAATTGAGAAGTTGAATTTCTCTATTAGTGGGTAATAATTTTTTCTATTATTAACCTAGGTCAATAATGGACAAATTTAAATATTTTGGGAATTCAGGGATAGTAGATCAACAAAAACTTGTGCAACATAATTTTGTATACCCAGGAGATTGTCTTCAACATATTTGCTGCTTAAAATTACCTATCAAGATAAAATTATTTGAATAAAAATGCCATTAGTTTAAAATTCGCGCTCAACCATAAATGACTGATGACATAACGTTCACAATATATCGAAAACTGACAGTGTACTTGTCAGTCAGACGACGCAGTAAACGCTTCCCGTGGTGCGTTTATGAATTATTTTTATTTTTGTCCTAAATTTATTTATTTATCTATTTATTTAACGGATTAGTACAGTGTACTAATTTAAAAATCTAATAATCTAAGCATACATTTCTAATTGATACTTGAAGAGTTAACAAATGGATCAATATTATATTTATTAAACCATCTCAAACCTCTAGAAACTGGTGAGTTGTAACCGTAATTTGTGTTATGATATTTTATGGAAAATAATGGAGGGTTTCTAGTTCTATGAGAAGTAACAAGAAGGTTAATTTGATGCAAAAGATTTGGACAATCAGCTCCACCAGATAAGATTTTATGAACTAATATCAAATCAGAGTGAAAACGACGTGTTGTGATATCAGTTAGGTTTAGAGTGTTTAAAATATTATGGTAATTAAATTGTAGATACGTACCCATTTTGAATGAAATATATTTCAGAAATCTGATTTCAACATTTTCAATTCTCACAATGTCACTTTTATAATAAGGAGACCACACTACAGAGGCATACTCTAAGTGAGGTCGTACCAAAGAACAGTACAATGTTTTGAGAGTATTACAAGAGAATTGTTTGCCATTCCTCATCAGAAACCCCAACATTCTACTACTCTTTGCAGACACATTATTCATGTGACCTTTGAATGATAATTGCTGGTCAATTGTAACCCCAAGGTCTTTTATTTCGTTGACTCTATCAAGAACCATACCATTGATGTTATAATCAAAGTTAAGAAGATGTTTTGATCTCGAAAAAGTGATAATATGGCATTTCTCTATATTGAGTTGTAAGTTGTTTGTTCTGGACCAATCAAATAATGTATCTAAGTCGTTCTGGAGGATTTGACTATCTAATATATCAGTAATTGGAAAAAATAATTTAAGATCATCAGCAAACATTAAAAATTCAGCATGTTGAAGATGGTCACCAATATCGTTCACAAACAGGTTGAATAATAATGGACCACAATGTGAGCCCTGTGGTACACCAGAGGCAACAGGAATTGTGTTTGAAATATAATTGTTTATTCTGACACATTGATAACGATGAGATAGAAAGCTTTCAATCCAATTCAAAATGTCAGTACCAAATCCTAATGCTCTCAATTTTTCCAGAAGTATTGAATGGTTAATTCTGTCAAATGCTTTGGAGAAATCCGTATAGGCAGAATCTATCTGGATACCTTTCTCCAAAGCATCTAACAAATATTGCTTGTAGGAGAGTAAATTTGTGGACGTTGATTTTCCCAAGCGGAAACCATGTTGTTCTGGAATTATTATATTTTTACATGTCCATATAAGTTCACAGGTAACTAATTTGTCCATTAATGTAGGTATTGAAGATTGAATACTTACTATTATTATTATTTGGCTAGTAGTGGAAAAAATTGTATATACACCATGATGTTAAAGACATTTTATAAACCTCGCACCTTATTCCGCTCGGGGCAAAGCCACTCGCGAAATAATTTTGGTGTTTGGTCAATAATAATAGTCTTCACGACCTTGGTGTGAAATATACTATTTTGTATGATACCCTAAAATACTATAGTCTACTAGCAATGGGACACAGTGAACTGCATGCTCCAGGTACGGTTGCAGACTGTTGTAGATTTTTCATTTCTAGATTTCAGAACATTCAAAGACGAGAGCTTATTTTTCCGACAGATTCCTCCCACCACGTCAAATTAAGTAGTTGAGGTGCGCATGCGTCCAAGCAGGCCTTAACCTTCTAGTCGATGTGACTGAATCTGAGCTGATTAGTGCAGTTGGTAGGGTATTGAGCTTACAACTCAGAGGTCGTAGGTTCGAGGAGCACTCTACTCCTAACCGGAAATTTTGGCGAACCCACTAGTGTTCCAACCAGTGGTAGCGTTCTTTAACGAGCCCAACATCCATGGACTCGGGACCTCGGTTTTACGTCTCCTCCGAAAGACGGCTTATCTGCATTATACCTCGTGCTCATTGGTATAATGCCTGCGAGCTGTGATATGCTAGTCCGCTGCAGGCTGTACGGGCTCTATACGATAGTTTTTCCTGGCATGGTCACCCATCCAAGTACTAACCATGTCCGTCCTTGCTTGACTGTAATTATCGCAACAAACGCGTTACACTACAGTGCTGGGTCGTCGCTCTTTTATTTCTTATTTTCTGATATTTTTATACATAATTACACTTTGATCAACCGGGTTTGGGCCTGGGTTTTCTTGTTTTTTTTTTAGTTTTCTATTTCTTATTTTCTGATATTTACATATTTACTTCAATATTGTTATGTTACTACTAAATTTGGCAACGTTGGAATCTCTCGGGAAAATAGGTAAGCTCTCGTCATTCAAAGCTGCCTGGTCATAATATGCAATAAATATTGTGTCTCAGATACCACAATTAATTAAGGGGAATCTATCGGCAGCGAATTGAGGAAATATCGAAATATTTTTGGCAAAGAATTTTGAGGTAGTGGATGTATTGAAAATTAAGAAAAAAATATATCATGTAGATTAATGTTGAACTTAGAGTTCTCATCGAATAAAAACTTTGAAATGCTAACCAAATTTTGTTGAAAAAAATACGAATCATGAGGTAATTACACATATTAAGCAAAGTTTGAGCCCTTGTAAAGAATTAAATATGGATTAAATGGAAAAACTAATTTATAAGAAGTCTAATTTGAAGCTTTATGAATACTATATAAAAATCTCAGAATTCTCAAATTACTTATGACCGTTCAATTCCTTATTGAAATTCGGTTGCTACCACTAAAATATCGGATAAAAATCCATCTCTCGCTTTTCTATCCTTCTATGACTGACATTGTCTCTCTGCTTCGGTAGTCGCGTGCCGTTCCATTGTTGATACAAACGCTCGCCGGTCTCTGCGGTCTCCCAGTTCAGTACTGACGAAGCTTATAGAGTAGTACGTGAACCAAAATCCGCTTGGACCGCTTGGCTACCTACATGTTGCGGAGCTTTCATATTTCTAATAAAATTTTCGTTATGTGAACTTAAACGTGAGGACGTAGGGAAACAGAAAAATATACAAAGCATAATTGTGCAAGGTCGAATTTGGTAGATGCCCCTTAATAAACTCCATCTAATTGAAACGAAAGGACTTTTTCCACTGTATTGTAATTCATTGCATGAAGTTTCAATCTTTCTGTCTAGATTCAGGATATCGATTTAGGTTAAAAAAAAACTAAATGAAATTTCTAGAAGTCGAACACGAAAAGGATTCGGTTGCTGTACATACAGTCGGCGTCCTTCAACTTCAACATTTAATATTTGTAATTTCATTAAATTCGTTCTGTTTAAGTCTTGGTCAAAATAATATAATATTACGTTCGGGTGCTTAAAAAAAATTATCGTGTATTCTACATCGCTGGCAAGTCGGTTATTTTAAATAAAAATATAATAAGCACCCCACACTTTTTTTATAATTCTTTACCAGAGTCTGTCGATGTAATTTTTTGGAATGGGTCATAGGCTAGTCCCAAAATTTTGTAAAAAAAAATTAATAGCAGGTATAAGTTAAGTTAGTGTTGGATTAAATGATTAGAATTGGAGTGGTTCTTTGTCTTATCTCACTGCGACCTTTGCAGATCTATTGTGATCCTTCCTATATTTGCATAGCTCTCTGCCCTCGGTGTGTCTTCTCCGAGTAAGTGAAACCGCACCCTTGCTAGAGCTTCGCACTCACAGACTATGTGCTCCGCCATTTCGTCTTCTTCGTGGCTGTCATCTGCTAGGCCAATTGTGTTTATATACTTCCTCAGCCTACTATGTCCGGTCAGCATTCCCACCATCATCCCCGTCGTTTCTCGACTTTGACATAGTAGGTCGTGTGACAGTTTGACCGAATGGCTTTTAAGGCAAAATTTAGCATGCCTTTGTCCTGGGGTTTCATACCACCAGCGCACCGCCTGGTTGTTTATCCATTTGTAGATGCTCTCTTTACTAAGGCATTTAGCAATTCCACAGGAAGGTTCTTGCCCTATCATGACCTCCGTTGCTCCCTGCTTGGCTAATTCATCGGCCTTTCCATTGTCTTTTAGTTAGTGTTATAACTAAATGAAAAACGACAAAAGATGAAGAGAGATGCCCAATAGATTTCGAAGCTGGTGGAGGTAAGTGGTATGTTTCAGTCTTGTATCATGTTGGTGTTCATTTATTATCAGATTGGATTTAGTTTTATGCTGTTCAACATTCAGGTTCAGGAAAAATAGCTGTCTTGGGTCGAAGATCCCAGTTTCAGAGTAAAGAAGATCTGAAGAGAATCGGCTTGATTTACAAAATAGGGTTTTGATGAGTTTTTTCTGAACTATCATTAAATTATGGAGTATGGTTTTTCCGACTGGTCCCCAAGCAACTATGCCATATGTTATATGCGACTCTACCAGGGTTCATAGCGACCTGGAAAACCTGGAGAACCTGGAAAAGTCAGGGAATCTAAAGATGGTCAGGGAAAAGTCAGGGAAAACCTCATTTTCAACAGAAATAACCAAAATGTCAGGGAAATTTTTCCCCTACTTGGAATAGTATATTTCCTAACTAGTGCGGAAAGTTCCCCATAAACTTTAACCATTCTTTTATTATTTTTTATACCCATGCAATAAAAAGAGATAGCTAACTCGGACATGATACTAAAGGTTTCTGATTTTGGAAAGAATGTCAAAAATTTCTTGTAGCAGCAGTAAAAAATGCATAAAATATAATTTGGCAAAGTATATTATTACCTGTTTTGACCCAAGAATATTTATGGATTCTGTACAAATTGCAAATAAATTAATTCAATACTTTTACGAGAAACATAATAACGAGCAGGCAAGCAGAAAAAAGTTTCTGTCAATTTAAAAAATTTGCATCTGATGAACATTTTCTAGGAGGAGCTAAAAACTACGACTACAATAAAAAAATGACTCACAGAACATATAAAGACTTTCTCGAAAAATAAAATAAAAATAACCGAGTTAAAAAGAGAAAAAGGGAAGCTGAGAGTAAATTCTATAATTTGGAAATTAGAAAGAGAAAAATCGGAAACGAGTCAAATACTAGCTTGTCTTTAATAAACACTGAAATTAATGAACTATGCCAATCTGCAGGGAATAATTTGTTGTTACCCTGCAAATTTTGTGATGCGAATTTGGGGTTTTTTGTTTGTATATATTTTTATGTTATATTTTTTTATTTGTTCAATATTTTTGTGTTTATTTCTTTCAGATTTTTTGTTCAAATCTTGTTTATAAAAATGAGACATATGTATTGGTTTTTTCAAACGTGATGCTTCTTCCCTGTGCACTATGGGTTTGAATGAAAATAACTTTTTTAGTGTGAGTGTGTGGGGAGGAGGGGGTAAGCTTAGAAAGAATTTTATTTGCCACAGACTTACTTTTTTAGTGGATACCTAAAAGTAACTTGGAAAAAAAATTGTGGGTCAGGGAAAACCTGGAAAAGTCAGGGAATTTTATTTTGTAAAATGACTATGAACCCTGTCTACCAATGCATGATATACTGTTTTCAGATGATTTTTATTTAGAATATATCTGAGGTGTTTCAATCTGTAAATTAAGAAGTATAGTTTTTTGATAACATGTGCCACATGCTTATTCCACTTAAGATGGCTGTCAATTACCACACCAAGGTACTTGAATTCCAGTGTGAACTCTATTGAGAAATCATCAGAAATTTGTAGGGTAGTGAAAGACGGTAAAGTAGACTTATTAGTGGAAAGTGGAAGAAATAATATGGTATTAAAAGTTAAATGCAAAATAAGATAATTATTTATGAAATCAAACAATTTTATTTTGTTAAATCTACATTGTATTGTATTGTGTAGTACATTGTATAGAACACAATGTAGATTTAACAAAATAAAATTGTTTGATTTCATAACTTACTATGGATCTACATCAAGTAAAAGCCTCATCTATTCAAGATAATTATTTCTCAGAAAGTACCAAACATTTTAAACTGGCAACGCTGACTGCGAAAAATTATTCTTCTCTCTCTTTCAAGTAGTTTTGCTCAAATTTTCCTTGTCGTACTTGTGTAAATCGTATGGGTCGAATAGACTTTTCGCGATCTGTATGTGATGATTTGTAGACCAATGATCACATATGGAGCTATTGCTTGGTGGTCAAAAGGAATTGCAAACTTAGATTATATGTTTTTTTAAATTGTATGAATGAAATTGTTCAATATTTCTAATAAATAAAATCCTTTGCTTAAACGAAAAAATAGTAACTGCTACTCGAGAAAATATAAAACAATTTCCAGCAATAACAAGTAGAACTATTAACCTGAAATAACACTAAAAATAACAGTCTAACAAGAAAACAATTAAAGGAGCTAGCAAAACTCACGTTGCCTATGTTTATTTATTCTTAGAAGCCATTGCATCTTTTTATGATTGATAAAATAGCAGACATTTCCTCTAGTTTTATGTCACATAAAAGCTTTCTAAAGACATTTTTCTTTGATTAAAAATAGCGATAAAAACACCATTTGTGATTGATAAAATCAGTAGGTTTGTATATTATAAAAGGGTATCGGTGTCAAACAACATTATTTACCATTTAAACGTATTTAACAATAAGTATTGTTTTATTTATTCGTTGAAATTCGTTGTTAAATTTTAAGGTCCCTTTTCTCTTTTATTTACAAACAAACTGCAAACGTTCCAATCCTACCCTATATTTTTATACTAACTTTATCGGACTAAACCATTATATGAATAAATAGATCGTAATATCAGCCTCCGGAAGTCGTCTATCAACCGAATAAAAAAAAATTAATAATCGTCTGTCTGTAGCACTGCTAAATATTGTATAACTGCCTGCATCTATCGGGCTCGGTATCTCCTTACATCATCATCTTATCAACAAAAACTGAGTATAATGTGACATGTGTTAACATCTATCCTTTAAGGCTGCACAATTTGGCAATGGCGGAACTTTTGAATATCAATTTCTTAATTCACACCTTATTAATGATGGAAGAATCATATAATGTAAACTAGTTATGTAAGAGAATAAGATAGACACACAGATTATTATCTGCATATACAAATGTAGTATTAACATTGGATTGAATCACATTAACCCTAATTATTTTACTGTAAGCACTTCGAAAACCTATGTGCAGGTCACATTCTACATAAGAATTTGTGGACATTCGCTTAATAAAAAGTAATATTCGTCTGTTATTTTGTTCACACGGTCTGAAACGAAATCATTCATTTTTTGAATTTCCTACTCACTCCATATTTCAATTGTAGTTCATCAAGTATTTTACCAGATGTCATCTCTAAAGGTAATGTCACATGAGACTATAATAAATTGAATTTGTTATATTTATTCTTTGAGTATACAACATTATACTTTTACAACATGTTTTCCATAAATCTCAAGAGTCAATAATTAATCATAAGTTCAAAATGGCTTTACGTAATTTTCAAAATAAAACTATTAACCAATGCGGTGTCCGTATCAAATTACTGCAAATGAATTGGGAATTAGCTTAAATTGACAGCAAATTATTTAAAGCAACGTTGCCAAACTCAAAATATTATCAGTAATTTGCCGAAAATCTACATTTTATTTTTACATTCATCTGCTGAAAGTGGACTACCACCTAATTGAGTTCTAAAGAAATTAGGGTTGCCTTTAAAAATTGTCTGTTCCATTTACGTTTATCTACACTGATAAAAATGCAACCGGTACATTAAATTATGTTTAGAAGATTCATGGAATTGAATTGTTCAGAGCCGTTTTCATTGGAATCTCTTACTAAATATCTTCTGTACGTTCCTTCTGGCATTACTTATTCTTTTTTCTCTTATTTTTTTGGGAATCAAACCACAATAATGTGTATATTTTTTTTTTTTCGACGAATTTTTTCGTTGTGTCAGATAGGGACCAAAAGTTATTTAATTACCAATTTATCTTGACAACGGTAGCTGGAACGCTACCGAAACGTCGAAATAAAAAAATATAAAAACATTGCTGTGGTTTGATTTCCAAAAAAATAAGAGAAAAAAGAAAAATTACTGTTGTAGGTGTAGTTTCAGAATAGATACCTACAACTTTCAAATGTGATAATGGAAAGGAAATGTAGGGAAAGGTGAAATTTTTTTAAAGAAAATTAATTTCTTCCACCTATGTCTACATTCCCAAGTTTGAATATAAATCAAACACTTAGGATTTTATACTGGTACTAATGGTTGTAGTTTATTTAAATAATATTACTAAATATATCATATACACACGTTCAACGATTTTGAACTACAAAATTATATCTCTTCCAAATTATTTCGGACCTCTCGCTTTTAATCCTTTTGGAATATCCCTATATATAATTTCTGGGATAATACATTGTGTATTACATTGTGTCGATCGACAATCGACTATTGTAAAACTGCGTCCACATTATGGATCGACAATGTCGGGCGATCATCCACACTGGATCGACCTTGTCGATCGACACCATTCGACATAATGTGGTCGCGACTTAAGACGTTCATGACAGGATATGGTATATGACATTTTAACATTGGAGTTAATTTATCACAGAAATGTTATTGTCACTTGGACACCGATGGAGGTGCATCCTTTTTTATCGAGATAAAAACTCCTCTTCCTTAATATCTAGTAAGCGGACGTCACTTTTACACAATGACAATGAGTCGCAAGTTTGGTTACTTATAATTTCAATATTCTGTCGTTAATTTATCTTGCCAAAAAACACTCGAGCTTTTCTTTTATCAGATAAATTTCTCTTTAGCTCAAAGTTTTGCCAATCACTAAATTTGCTCGAAAAACTGACATTAGATAAAATCGCTCCACCTTCGGTGTCGCGATTTTATCATGTCAGTTTTTCTCGTAAAATTAGTGATTGACAAAACTGTTTCATTTCAAAGAGAAATTTATCCGATCCGGGTCTTGTGTTTTTACTGTTGATAAAATTGAGTGTGTCATCCTTATTTATATACAATTTTTTATTACGGTGTAAGATAATAAATATTTTGAATTGTATTTAAAAATGAATAGAAAACTTTTAAGTTTTGTTTTCCGTGTAAGCCATAATTTTCATGTATTTGTTTATAATTAATTTAAATACATGAAAAAATTACTACAAATTGAGAATAAACATGTTTTTCTTATTAGTTTTAGATGACCGTGTATATTAAAATTAGTGTCAACGATTTTTGTGTTTGAAACATAAAATTCTTTTAGACTAACGTAATTCAAACAAAAATAGCAGTATCCAAAATATCTGATATGAAAACACCGTGACACGAACACTTAAATTCAGTCTTCTACAACATATTCGAATCTATGCATTCCTTTTGACTTCTTAGACTTATATTTATGTGGCTCGTACATCGGCGTAGCTAGGGGGGGCCTGGCCCCCCCCTGGTGTACCTATGGCCCCTCCAGAAAGATTATAGTGAAGAAACTGCGTATCAAGAAAAAACATAGTAGCTGAACTTTTCATAGAATAATATTATCCACTATTATCCAGTATCTAGAAGAGGGTGCAATCCTCGCCTATTGTTTGCTGAAAATTATCAAGTATCATTGGAAATTCCCTCATCGAAACGAAAAAAGCAAGTCAGTAGTGACTTACAAAAATTTTATTGGTTGATGTTTAGATTACGCTCAAGCTCAACCTATCAATCGAGAGTTTAAAATACTATGAAGGCGTTACTTTTGTAGCGGCAATAAGTCTTACGTCTTTTGTTGCTTTCGTTTATTTGGGCTTCAAGCACTTGTGCGTGACGCCTCAGTCGTCACGACTTTTGAGCAAATCGAACACGATTTTTTATGATCCTCGAAACCACCTGACATGTGCCAATGCCAATGAATTTCCTGTGTTGTTAGGAGAACAGTTTTCAATTATAATGTTTTTGATGATAAAATTTTGCATATTTAGATATTTTTAGTAAGGTTTAAATCGTATTAAATCGTAATCGGCACAATCTAAACCTTTAAATAAACGTCAAACCGGACAAACGTCAAATATTTAATGTCCGTGTATGTGCTTAAGGGGCAAGGGGAAGGTAAGACTAGGCGTCACGCCCGGTAATAAACGAACATAATTCAGTCACTACGAGCTGCTACTAGCAGCCAAAAGTAAATAATCGAAAACGCTTTTTTTATATGTTACACTGACAGTTCTTGACAGGTCTGTACTTTGTTGTTTACGGTCAATTATTATTTATGAAAAGTGACTATTAATATTATTGATTTATTTATTTAAATAATACAAAAAATATGCATGAATACACGGAAAAACATCAGTATTTTGAAAATTCTCAAGTATTTTGAGTTAGAAAAAGAAGCTGGTAATTATCAATTGCATAGCCTTTTCGAATTTGGCTAAATACAATCCTGATGATCTTATTAATCAAATTTAAGGTTAGCTATATGTCAAAATAGCAAATAAAATAAACGACATGGCGAAAACCCGGATATACGTCACAATCGATGACGCACACCAAAAAGGGTATTATTTTAACTATAGATTCGTTCAGTCAACAACGAAGAAAACTTCTCTTGTAGGTAATATTAATCGCTATGTTTATAGGTTAAAAAATGTATTAGTTGCTTTTGAAATATTAAAACCACTATTCACTATTATAGCATATTTTTTTACCATTCATTGAACAAACCTTTAAAAAATATATTTTTTTAATCCAACGTACACCTGGGGCCACGGCCCCCCCTGAAAACTGAAGCTAGCTACGCCGATGGGCTCGTAACATTAATTATTACAAATAGTATCAGTCACTCGACTGCCTACTGAAATGAGTAAATTAAACCGTCATTAGTGTTTGATACTAAAACTAGAGCAGTTCCATAAGGTTGGGAATTTCAATGTTTATGTAATATTTTGACATTCGAACCGCCGAATTTGAGATCGTCTGAACAAATGAAAAGTAACTAGGAATGTGCGACAAAAAAGAAAATATAATACAAAAATATAATTTCTTTAAATATACATTAGATTCTATTTTCCAATTATTTCCCGATTTCAAGACCTTACTTTTATTGCTTTCCGCAAATTGTAAGTAATTTATACAATAAATGAATCAGTTGCTTTGTGGCAGATCTCGATTCTTCCGCATTGCAAACGTAATAGCACCTTTGGATCGTTTTCAAACTCTTATTATAAATAATGCAAAACAAATTAGAGAAATGAAAACCGTACCATGCTTTGGATTCATTATTTACTGTACCAGGTGCACTTAAGTATTTGTTGTTAATAAGTGACTGATATTAATAATATTTTTGATGTAAATAACAGACGAAAATTATTTTAAAAGGGGGATTTTCATAGAAGAATAAAAATAACATTGATGTGGTATTCATAGACTTGTAACACTACACAGAGTAATAAATTGGGAGCAGGCTAAAAAAACTGTTGTTCCTGCATCCTAAGCACCTTCTAAACGGGCAACTATAGCCCAGCCAGCATGACAAAATTTCAATTGTAGCATATGGCTCTGCTATATACAGTGTGGAAACCACTTATGGAATAAAATTATTTGTCATTATTTTAGAAAATTATAAAAAATGCCGAGGCACGTCAACTTTTGAATTGAGTTGTGCGTTATGTAAACATAAACGTAAATGTACAGGGTGATTCACGCAAGTATGCCATAGTCGGTGTTTTTTTTTAATGAAACACCCTGTATATTTGCATATTTTTGAAATCCTCTTAATGAACCGATTCCAACAAACTAAATAATGCATGGTCAATTATAAATTATACACGGTGAAATTTTTATTTTTACAGTTATTAAACACATATACATAAAATACCTAATGTATTATTTGATTTTAATACATTAAAATAAATGCTCAAAATGTTACACACCTAAATGTTAGCAATAGCACAGTCTCCTTATAGAACTCCTCTTTAACTTTGTTTAAAGTTTGAGGTGAAATATTTCGTATTTCTGTAGTTATCCTGTCTTTGACAAAGCTAGTTGGTTGTGTTGCATATACTTTGTTCTTGAGATAACCCCACAGAAAAAAAATCTAACGGCGAAAGGTCTGGCGATCTAGCTGGCCACTCAAGAGTACCTCTTCGTCCAATTCATTTATTGGGGAAGATCTCATCTAAATTAGTTCTTACCATTAAAGCATAATGGGGTGTTGCCCCGTCTTGCTGGAACCAAACATTTTCATTCGGTAAGCTAGGATCTATTGCGTTGGGATATAAGTTTGCCAACGCAGGAATAACTTCATTTCTAAGCATATTTAAATATTTTTCAGCTGTCAAATTTCCATCTATAAATATAGGACCAATAATATGGTCGCCTATGATACCGTCCCAAACGTTCAGTTTTTGAGGGTACTGAGTATGTGTCTCACGCATCCAATTAGGATTCTCTGCTGACCAATATCTACAGTTCTCTCGGTTTACCTCTCCATTCAATGTGAATGTTGATTCGTCAGAAAAAAGAATGGTACCAAGAGCTATCTCATTTCTGTTAAGCTTATTCATCAATCTTTCGCAGAAATCCATTCTACGATCTGGATCGTCTTCTGTTAACTCCTGCACAAAAGTTAATTTGTAGGGATGAAGTTTTTCTTTATGAAGACATCTTAGAACAGTTATATCACTAACATTATTTTCACGGGCAATTTGACGTGTACTTGAAGTTGGATTCTCTTCGACACTTAACAAAATATCCACTTTCACATCATCTTCAACGAAGTGTGGTTTTCTTTTCAATGGTTTGACACGTCCAAGTTCTCTGAATTGTGCATGAATTTTAGACACAGTACTTTGTGAAATATTAGGCAATTCGGGATACCTGTGATTAAATAAGTGCCACTTCAACTTGACTTCTGCAGTTATCTCCGTACCCGATCTTCATTAAAATCTCAATTCGGTGAGTCTCAGTTAAATATTTCATTGTTATGTCGACAAGGGAAGAGTGTTTGACAAAGATTTTACTTTTTAAGTATAAACTGTCAACACATCAACAACTGACAGAATAGAAAACAATCCACATTATTTGCCGATTTAAAACAATTCACAGTATTTACCGATTTTGTCTAATTATTGGCGTTTTTAGGCAATTTTTAGGTATTTATGATAAAATTCATGGGCGTAGCAGGTTTTGTTTAATATACAAATACGTCTAATAATTAGTTAGTTTAGATTTTTGATAAATCCATATTTAGCTAATTTAAAAAAGTACCCATATTTCAAGTGTAATAAATTATTAATTTTAAAATTTCACCCTGTATAATTCATAATTGACCATACATTATTTAGTTTGTCGGAATCGGTTCATTAAGAGGATTTCAAAAATATGCAAATATACAGTAAGTTTCATTAAAAAAAACAACACCGACTAAGGCACACTTGCGTGAATCACCCTGTACATATACATTTATGTTTACATAACGCACAACTCAATTTAAAAGTTGATGTGTCTCGGCATTTTTTATAATTTTCTAAAATAATGACCGAAAGAATTTTATTCCATAAGTGGTTTCCACACTGTATATCTCGGCAATATTGTTTGCAACACTATGGCCCTTTAATGAAAATAATTTGTTTCGTAGACGGGCTACACAATCGTGCAAGAATGGCTGACGAAATAATTCGCGTCGCAGCGACTTATATTGTTTTAAACACAAAGTTAAAGAAAAAGAAGAGTAGATGGTGGATTCGACCTTAGGCGTGAAACTTGAGATTTCCCAAGTCTAGAAAACTACCATTTCACTAGTTTACCGCCAGCACTACCGGTTTTCTTCTTTTTCGCCCCATTCTTTGCAAAAGTTCTCAAGTTTCTGAATTTTTTGTAGGTCTCATCACTTGATATACCAAATTCTTCGGCGATAACTGCCCATCCATCTTTTTTAGCATTTATGTCTTTATAAATTCCGGTTTCCACATTCTATAATTCAGGATGTAAATGTATTTCATTAATAAACTCAATAATCTTTTCATTCGACCAAGTATTAGTCTTTTTATATACTATAACCTCCAAAATTTTCATAACAACAACAAACGAACACCAAAGCAAAGTTAAATGGCAGAGTATATTCGCTGGCCAAGCGATCTGGCAACTCTTGCTGCAACCAATTAAATGCATAGGCAACACAAAACATGTGTAGCTATAATTATGGCCGGGTCACACTGAAAATATTGTCAATATATCACCTAGTCTGGCAGTTATTGCTAGCAATGTTGCCAGCCACTGTGTTGCAGCTACATATTGCACTAAAAATATTGCCGTTTAATGTTAGAAAATTAAAACACGATGGTTGGCTTCTCAACACAGATTAACTTTATTATATTACGCTTTTGCAAGCAAAAGTTACAAGTAACAAAAAACACATGTCCCTAAAACTCAAAGGACCGTTTGCTAAAACTACCTACACGCAGTGGCGTGGCAGCCTTCACATTTTGGGCTAAATTATAAGTACCTTTACATCAAACGAAGTGCAGTATTAGAAATTGATTATGCCGGATTTTAGAAAAAATTATTATGCCGCGCTACAAAGGAAAAATTTGTTTACCATTTTGCCTTATATATACTATATATGAAACTTTTTCATTGTTACAGAGAAAATGACTAGTTAACAATGGACGTCGTCGACTCTCTACCAGCACAAGTCGATTCCCTGACGACAGAAAACCAAGTTCCTTCGAACGAAGCCAATATTTTCAACGATAGCGGAGGTGAAACCGAAGCGGACAGTACAATCCATGGTTTTAACATTTCGAATATCACAATAATAGAAAACCCCTTAACAAAAAAATCTTCACAATGTGAAGGCAGTGACAGTGGCGTGGAAGTAATAGAAAACGTCGAAAATGCCGCGTACCAGTGCAATTTAAGTGCAAACAGTGCCGTATCACAAGATGGTGATCATGTAAATAGTTCGCGCTCGTGCGATTCTTCTATAATAAGTTGTTTTGACGAAGCTTATAATTTATTGGTAAGAAAAAACTCGACGTTACTCGAAAATTATCGGCGACACGACGACGTCACCAGCGAAAATGGAAGCGAAAGTTCATCGCTCAGCGGATCCAACGTACGACCAAACCGAAGATCTTCAGTAAATAATAGTAAGAAGAAGACACTAGCAACGGATATAAGAACCAAGTCTTCTACTCGAAAAGACAGAGCTAGCTGCAAACCACCGGCTACTCCTAGAGCTTCTACAGGACCAGTACGAATTAAATCTATCGATAGATTACAAGCCAAATCCTCACCAAGTACAAAATCTAATCAGAGGACCAAAAATACTCCTAATAATTTAGAAATTAATAAACGAGATCCAAAACGATTGTCGCCAGCAACGGTACGTACTCCTTCAGGAAGTAGAACACCAACTACAGCTGACGATGGTCGATGGCCGTCTATCAACAGTAAACCAGCTCCTCTTATGTCGAGGTCTTTAAAGGGATCTATAGATTGTACAAAACAAAAAATGACACCCTTAGAAACTAAGACTATAGAAAAATACGCAACGCTTCCTAGACAGAAAAAAGATAAAGACTCAAAGAAGCCCACCAGTAGGGAAAACACTCTACATCGTTTGGCTGTAACAAAGCAAACAACACCGAAATTAATGAGCACTTCAATGTACGTACCTAAATGTAAAGTAAAAACCAAAATATACCACGAAAACGGCGTTCAAACGGCTCTAACTAATTCCGATATTGAAAACGCTTTGGCTGGAGTATCGATTAAACCGAAAGATCCCCAAGACTCGGAAACTAGCGATAAGTATGTTCAAGTTGATCTCATGTTGGAAGATATGGAAAAATTGCACGAACGATTGGGAAAGTTGACTGAAAAGTACGAAACTTTACAAAAAGACTACAAAATGCAGACTGAAAAACTAAAAGAGACTGAAGATAAGTTAAGGGAAGAGACCATAGAAAAGGAGGGGTTGAAGGAGGAACTACTCAATAACTCTCAAAGAGTCATGGCTATTTTAGGTGGAGAGACCGAAGGTAAGTTTCGAAATCAGTTACTTATAAAAAGAAAAAAATTACTAGAATGAATTTGGTTGTATATTTTCTTGTCTACTGCTATTCCTGCACCAGCTTATTCATTAATACCAATTTTCATAACCTAGTACTCGATTTTTTATATTCTTTCATTCTCTTCGATTGTGCCGCAAATCTAGCGAGTGCGAAAAGTGATTTTCATACAAGTTGTACACAATATTTTTTCTACAACCTCATTTATTAATGAAAGAAATACAGTAATTTATATAGTTATTTTGTAAAGTTGTAAAATTTAAACAATTTTGTAGTGAAACCTCAGGTAACAAATTTTCGGCTGCAGTACGAGCCTTTTCGATAATATCAGGAGGAGTATTTTCAATGTCCGAATTGAACAACTCAAAAGATAAATTATTTTGATCTTCGTTCATAATTCTTAAAATTGTTTTCATAATTAATAAATTAAAATAAATAATGAAATATGGTTTAAATTTAAAATTTGTATACCAATAGGAAATTCATTATTAGGTTGAAGTGGCAAAAAAAGTTGACAGGTGCGGAAAAGTGCCATAGCGTGTACTTTTCGCATTACTTTTCCAACGGTTATCAAAAGAAATAAGAAAAGGCCTGCTTTGCGTATAAAAATTTGTGTAGAAAAGCGTGTTTTGCATAGTGGTTGTAGGAAATAGTATATTGTGCAACAAGTGGGAAAAGTACTTTCCCCACATGTTTCACACTATACTTTTTCTACAACTGCACAAATTTAAAGAATACAAGTTAAGTAACTATGGCTAGTAAAACAAAAATAGCACTAAAAGTATCCCATCTCTAAACTGTTGAATAATTTCATTCAAAATAAATTATAGTTGATGGTGAAATTTGTACAATTTTGTATTGTCAAACCCGGAACGTCATTTCTTTTCATTAAATTCTGTTATTAGAAACTACCTTTTCGAATTTAAAAACTTCCAATATAATCTGACAGTTTTGTGACAACTAAGTAGGTATTGTTTGAAGGTGACAGTAGCATACTAAGTTTTTGTCGATTTTATTTGTAGTTTCGTAAATTGTGGGAAAAGAACTATTTTCCATAGCAATTGTAGAAAAAATATTTTGTTCACCTTTTTAAGAATCTCCGTTATAAATAAATTTTTGTGAGCCCCTGGTATAAACTGTATCTGGAAGAGCTTATTATCGATATCTTTTTACAAAGTTTTTTTTTATAAGTTCAAAAATAATTTGAAAAATAAAACATGTAGTTCTCCCAAAGGCTCGAATAATGTTTCTTTAAATATGTTTTTCCATAATTTACTTTATTTATTTATTAACGTTAATCTTCCGTTGGTTTGATTAAAATTTCGTTTATACAGAGTGAGTTTTAGATACGGAACGAATCAGTTGTTATATTTCCATACCTACCACCATACCCTTGCTTCAAATTTTTTCGACAAAAAAATGTTTTCGACATAAAAAATGCTCAAAATTCGTCTAGAGGTTTTTTTTGGACAAGAAATTGACTGCCACAGTTTGATATTGTATAAAATCATTTTTTTCTTCTCCAAATGGAATCATGACATTTTCGGAAATCCACTTTTTGGAACTAAAGATGCCCATAACTCGACTCATATGATAGATAGTTCTTTTACAAAATAGTATATTAATGTATAGGTGGATATTTCGAAAAATTGCGCGTGTTATAAAGACCAGTTATCCACGAATACTTTACGCTATTTTTTTATTGGTGCACTTTGAAATTATAAATACTGGTCTATAACTACAACAACAACAAGAAATGGAAATCATAGATGGAAATAAGAACTAAATGTCAAATGGTTGAATTCGTGATGTATACCTTGCGTTGTCATGGAAATGAGAAAACATAAACTAATTTGTATTTTGATGGAAGTTCAACCTTATTGAGTTCTGTGAATGTCAATAGTATTAATTTAAATACCATTTCCTAAGATTTGAAAAATCGAAATATTAATATTTCAAACAATACCAACGGCACTTTCCATTTTAATTTATAAATTTGACATTGTTAAATATTGTTCGAATAAAAGTTTTGACGTTACAAACTACTCCTGTCAGATCAATAATAAAAAAAATTGTCATTTAGGCACGATTTAGACCATAGATTTAGACTTCGTTTCTCGAGTTGTTGATGTTGCCACAGTAACTTTAAAACTCGCGCGTTATTTAAAGTTCGATTTAAACACGCTGAGGCGTGCTTTAAATAGGTAAAATGGTTCACCAAAAAAAAAAAATGTTTTCGATATAAAAATTGTTTCGTTTATACAGAGTGTTATTTCCAAAGGATCAGCCTGTTAATTTTTTATTTTTTTGATCCTTTTAACATACTGAATATGTTTCCCAGAAGATGGATAGGAAGATCTCAAAATTGTAAAAACAAGTAGAGCTAGAAAAAATTAGTACCTATTATTAAAAATGAATTTTTATACAGTTTCTATGTATATAATCGAGTTAAACAGGTTTTAAATATTTGTTGTGGTTAGAATTATAGAATTATCTGTAGTGACAATTCTTATCTTCTTATCGGATTTGTTAAATCCTTTAATACGTAGTAAATTAATGAACATATTTTTATGACATTGTTAAAGATTTTAATACAATTGAGTGTCCTACAAAGCGATAATTTATTCTATACATACTTAATATTTCTTGAATAGTTTGTGTTTCATGATTTTGTAATATTGAAAAAGGATTAAATTAAATGAAACTATAATAATACAACTATCTGAATTTACTCTTTTCCATACAACAGTTGTAGCCTGATGATGGTAATTAATGTACCGAAACTAGTAACAGCTTAATTGTCCTGTTGATGGACAAAATTAAATTATTGTGTCTTCTGTATGTTCCTTGTGGTATATTATTCATTCTTTTTTTAATTT
>CAJUYI010003025.1:0-26144 GCA_910591695.1 Galerucella pusilla | reverse complement strand
AGAAATCAGACAACCTTGGACATGCCACAAGACGGTATGATGAAAAAATATAACTTTTCAAAGAAATTCGTTACGGAAATGAGCAACAAGAAGGAATGGGATCCAAATACCATTACCAGACTTGGAAAGAATGCCATTCAATGGTACACAGACGGCTCAAAAGCAATAGAAGAAACTGGTATAGGAGTGTTCGGGCCAGGAACCAAACACTCTGAAAGCTTGGGAAAAACCCCAAGTATCTTTCAAGCGGAAATCCACGCCATAAGAAAGTGCGCCCAGTTCAATATTGATAAAGGATACAGAAGGCAAAGGATTATCATAATGTCGGATAGTCAAGCAGCCATTAAGGCACTGAGCTCTTGTGTAATCAGTTCCAAAATGGTGTGGGAATGCCTAGACAAACTCAATGAACTAGGCGAGAACAACATAGTCACCTTACTATGGATTCCAGGACACACTGGAATAGAAGGAAATGAAATAGCAGATGAACTAGCAAAGAGGGGGACTGAAATACCTTTCTGGGGGCCCGAACCCTTTTGCGGAATCAGCTCCAATGTAATATTGGAAGAAATAAGTAAAGCCGAGAAAAAGAGAAGATCTGACCATTGGAAAGATCTAGTAGGGCTTATACAATCAAAGACTCTTCTGGGTGACTACAACCTGTTGAGATCAAAAGAATGCATAAGTCAAAGTAAAACTGCGCTAAGAGTTTTGACAGGGATCCTAACGGGACATTGTCGCCTGAATGGGCACCTGAAAAAGCTCAAAATAGTGGAGGAAGAAGAATGCAGATTTTGTGGAATGGAAGAAGAAACCTCCATCCACATACTTTCCAACTGCACAGCACTCCAGAATCCTAGAGCACAGCACCTGGGAGATTACTGGATAGAAGAGGAACATTTGCCTAAGTTGAAGCCTGCAGACATCCTAAAATTCCTCCGGGAAATAGGACTAAAGGAACTACTAGTTTCTGAGACTCTTCTCAGAAACTGAGTAGAAGTAAGGGGGCACAATAGACCTTTTAGGTCTCAGTGAATGTCACCCCAAAAATCACACATACATACATACAAGGCGCAAATCCAGAAATGTGAAAATATATATGAAATAAAAACTTTGGTATCAACTTCTGGTACAACCAGAGATGCTGTCAAAATAATAATATTCTAGATATATTCGAAATGTCGGAAAAGCCACAAATACAAAATTTCATTATTGTATCTTGTGTAATTTGTACTTCATCTAATGTCCGGAAATCTTGGAAATCCCTGTATAGAATTTGTTGGAGATTTAGATTTTTTTGTTTCATAATTATTCAAAAATTTAATGTAGGTACTTTCAATATAACAAGTGCACTATATTTACATTCAATGATGGAATAATTTTTAAAATGGAATAAAATCTATGAGATTTTGTAAAATTTGCCTAAGTTTTTGCAAATAAAAGTGACGTTTATAGCATAATTATTACCAACAAACTGATATTGTATATAATAAACAATCTACAAAGTATTATGATTAGCACAAATTAGTTTTTTTTATTTACTTTTGTATATTATATCATAATTTAATGAGATAATGATAAAATTAGTTTATAATCAGAAACATAATTTGAATAATTGTCTCCAAATTATTCCTTTTTTGTGTATCTAAAATTCATAGTTGTTAAAAATTATTCAAATCACAAGATACAACTTCCGGGTGGTATTAAAGAAGAAACATAGATCGAAGTACAAATTCCCAGCAAACGAAGATTGTTTCTAACAGTTTTTTTAACTAATAAATCAAATTATGAGAAAATCCATTGTATACAAATACATATTGTAGCTAAAAGTATAATACGCGATAGGTATTCATGGCATATAATAACGCAATTTATTTTAAAACTAATTGAATTTTTTCCTCCAAAAACTTATAACAACAATTTTTTGTGTTGTATTCTGGCTTGTTCACTGGGATTCTATTAAATATTCGTTATAGAACTAAATAGCCACTTGTTTGACAACCAGAAATTGTTAAATTGAAATTATACGTTTGCAAAACATCAATATAAGGGCGCCGTTCCAGCAATGCTGTGGAAAGCATCTAATGCGATCACTACTGTGAAGCAATGTCGAACTGGGGAAACACCGTCGTAGAGCCCGTACAGTAGGAACTACTAGGGTATGTAGAAAAACGTAGCTATGATAGTAGGAATTATATCAATGAGCACAAGGTATTGGGAAAAGTAGAATTCGATAGAATGCGCTCTGAAATGTCAACGTCATCTTAGCAACGAGTAAAACAAATCAGCTGCCGTATAAACCCTTTGATATTTAAGTGGTTTTATTTTGCTGTTTTAGTTATTTTCAGTGTGTGTTTGTAAAACTTTTGTTTTTTCTTTGATTGTGCTTTAGTATTTTATGTTGTTGAACTAAATTTTGACTCCTAATATTTTTATTTTTGGAGTAATAGGTATGGTTGATATTTGTGAAAAGTACAACAAGCGCTCAATCAACTGTTTAGTTTTAGGTCTGATTTCGTGTTTTTATTTTATTTTTGATATAATTATATCTACAAAAGTTGCAGAGAAGGTAAGTTTGTATTGAGTGAAAAGTACAACAAGCGTTCCATTAACTGTTTAGTTTTAGGTCTGATTTCGTGTTTTCATTTTATTTTTGATATAATTATAGCTATAAAAGTTTCAGGGAAGGTAGGTTTGTATTGAGTAATATTTTAAATATTTAATACCGACTTATTTTCTCTTTGATCTGCAATGAAAACAAAAAATAGAATAACATAACCTCTTCCATATTATCTCTAATTATAATATAAGAAGATTACCTCAGAATTGATGACAGTTGAGTTAAATTAGAAAAACACAGTTACAATTTTTTCCGCCAGAGGTCTCATTGAATTCTACTCCGCCCAATAATGTAGATAGGTATGCCGTCTTTCGGAGGAGACGTAAAACCGATGATCCATGGATGTTGGACATTTTACGAACAAACAATATACATGTAGTAGACACAAAAATTTCTAAAATAATATTGCATTGCTGTGGCGCTATTTTTGATTACACTTAATGCTACAAAAGGATAATCATCCCCTTCGGAATCCTACAAAAACGGGAAATAAACTTATTGATCATACCTACCCATGTTTCATCGTCCATTATAATTTGACAGGTCGCAATAAAATGTTATCGAAAAATATTCAGTGGTTTGAGAGCAATGTTAAGAAAATTGATTTAGATGCCGAACTATGAAATATATTATTCCAACGCTTCACAAAGTTTTGCAAAATATTTTTCAAAAACAGTGACCATTCAACTGAGGCGACACAACTACTTTCCGGGCTTTATAAGGCACCAACGGACATTGAATTACACTTCAAAGGAAACGGGGTTGGTATATCTACAAGATATTTAACACCAACCATTCTGGTTTGCAATTAGAAGGGACAACATAACTTGTAGACTGGTTTCAGCGTCCTTGCACTTCATCAGTACAATGTATATGTTCGCCGTCCGAGAGCTCTAAAAGCCTAATCCCGGACTCGATAAGACACTCAAGTCACAATCAATACATAATGTCTTCCAGTAACAGAAATGTTAAAGTTGAGGCAATAGCGACATCTTCACCCCCAACCGCAAACCAAAATTCGAAAAATTTTACAAGCCCATGGAATTGGAACAATAAAGTATTATTTACTTTTGTACAAAGTAAGTTGTTTCAATAGAACTATTCTTGACCCCAGATTTAATGGTACAATTTGTAGATGTCAATATAATAATATAACGCCTTACAAATTTGAATATTACTTTTTTTTTAAATTCACTAAGAAGAAACATCTACTACTCGTGCTATATGCCTCGACAGACAATGAATTACACTTCTAAACTGAACGTAGTTGGTATATCTGCGAGATGTAACGAACCATTCTGGTTTGTAATTAGACGGAACAAAAAGAATTTTAATATCATGGAATCAATATCATAAATAAGATCTAAACCAGGTTGTATCCATCCTAAGTGAATTTGATTAGATAAGACGATTTATTTATGATACACAGCCTCAAAACGGTGAAGAATTTTATTCTACCAATAATAAATGTAGTTATTAAGTAAAATACAATAATGTATTCTATCTGTTGTATACTTAAGCAGAAGTTTGGATATTTCCGAATAAAGAACATGAGCGAATCAGGCAATCCCATCAACAGGCGAACTATTCAGAATTCTACAGGCCATTATTTCAATCTCTACACCTCATTAGCTCGTAGCCATAAATATGTACACACTCACTTGCTTTAATTTTATCCATCCAAAATATATTTATCGAACATCCTTTGTCCAATCTATAAAAGACTTCCACCAACTTATCTCATCCCAAGGAATTGCAGTTACTTAATTTGGTTACCATCCTACATTGGCATAGAGGCCATAGAGGGCAACGAACTTGTACAAAGTAACTTGGCAGCAGCATTGGGACACTGCTGACACAACCATTCGTCAAATACAGCGTTCAATTATTGGTCATCCCCAACCTAGCTGCTTCGCAGGTCTCTCATGGCAACACTTAACTGCGATAAGAAGAGTAAGAATCGACCATTCGACTTACCTATGGATACCTAATGTCTACTACCCCAGACCCATTTCTTCCAACTGCAACTCTAATTTAACCATGAAGCACATTTTGGCCGAGTGTCACAAATATACCGTCCAAAGACAACAGCTTCAACTAAGCCCAAACTATAAAGAAATCCTTAGCAACTGTGAGCAAACTACCTCTTTACTCCAATTCCTCAAAGACTTGCAGCCTTAGCATTAACTATAGAATAATTTTATTCTGCGCTACTGTGTGTTTATTATTGTACCAATGGTCAATTTTAAAAATTGATATATTGTAACCGCTCCCGTGCAAGTGGCCATAGTAGCCTAGCACGTTAATTTAAAAAAATAAAAAAAATCAGGCAATACTTATTAATATCAGGTCAAAAGGTGAACTCATGCAGACAATTGGTGGTATGAATAAAAACGAAGTACATGATAATACTACAAACTCAAGGATCTACTTTAAAGTATCTGCTCCATCATGAAGCATCTGGTCAGTTCCGGTAGAATCTGCTTAACGTTGAAGTATTTACTACACTGCTTGTAGTATCTACTTTTAGCCCGTAGTATATGCTTCGACATGTGCAGCATCTCCCACTCCTACTGCTCGAGGAGCAGGTCATGACAAGTTTATTAGATTTTCTGTTCCATTGTTGTTGTTATACAAAATTGCCGAGACTACTCTCGAAACTACCCGAAATATTATTGGCTTTTTTCTTGGTTGTTAATTAAATTATTAAAAGTAATGAAATGTGCTCGTGATTGTGTAAAATGTCTTCAGATGAAGAAATGCCCCAGCAAGAAGAGTCCCAAAATGAAGATATACAATTAGCATTTGTTATAGATTTCAAGATACTACCATCAAGTCTGCAAAAGATAGAGCCCTTGAAGAGTTAACCAATATTTATGCACTTATGTGTTTTCGAAAATATTGGAAAAACTTATTAAAGATAGAGTGTATGGATTTCTTGAAAAGTTTCATATACTCTCTGATAACCAGTTCGGTTTTAGAGAAGGGCGTTCTACTGAGGATGCCATATTGCAGCTAACATCGCAATTATATAAGGCGTTAGATAAAAAAATTACACTTATGTGCATATTTGTGGATTTATCAAAAGCCATCGATACTGTGAATCATAAACGCTTATTAGAGAAACTGCTATGTTACGGTATAAGAGGTCCAGCTTACTTTTTATTAAAAGACTATTTATCACAGCGAAAACAAATTGTAAGTATAGATGGAGTTTCAAGTCGTTCCAGGACAGTAACCTGTGGTGTTCCACAGGTAACAGTACTGGGACCTCTATTATTCACGATTTATACAAATAATTTATTGCATTCCCAAGCATCAGGAAAATTAGTCAGTTTTGCAGATGATATGGCCATAATCTATGAGGGTGAAAGCTGGAAAGACCTCAAAGTATTAGCAGAACGAGATCTAAGACAAATATGTAACTTGTTTAAATATAACAAATTGACTCTAAACAGCCAAAAAACAAATTACTTACCGTTCACATCCTACTCCAATCACCTTCCTGATCTGGGACCATTAACAATTGATGACCAAACACAAATTTTTGAAAAAGATCGAATCAAATACTTGGGAATCGTAATAGATAGACATTTAAGGTGGGACTTACAAGTTAACAACGTCAAGAATAAATTAAGAGGTCTGCTGACTAAATTCAGATACCTAGTTGATTTTTTAACATTGAAAAACCTTAAAATTTTGTACAATACTGACAGAAAAAGATTCAATGATCTAGTCAACCTAAAATTTTGTATTTGATGTTATGAATTTAATTAATACTGCCAATATTTCAAGATAATGTCAATTTGCCCTAATGTGACCACTTCACTGATTTCTTTATTATTATTACCTTTCCCAATAATCATATATATAGTTTTAATTATAAGTAGGTATGTGTTTGTTTATCGTTTCAGTAAAATAGTTATATTTGGAGTTTTATATTCTATGATATTTTATAAATGTATTTTTAATTATGTGAAAATATCACGTACAATCGTCTTTGGCGCTTCAGTGATTTTATGTTTATTCATGTATTCTTAACTATTTCTTTTTAAATTATTTATTATATTGTATTATATTCCTTGAATTGACATTTTTATTATTATTATTGTATATTTTTCTTCTGCGTATTCCATCCTTTTTCAAACAAAACTAACCGTAGAATTCTCAAGAAGCTGCTATTATACCAACTTAGCTAACGTTTAGCAAATACTACAATTTCTTCTTGAATCTGCTGAAAGAAGTCGCTACTTCAAATTGCAGTAAATAATTTAGTCATTTTCAACCGAGTGCTACTTAGTATAATAACTTCCGGAAAAATTAAAAGTATCTACTTTGAAATGAAGTTTCTTCTTAGTTTTGAAGTACCCTACTTTATAGAAAATGCTAATACTTCTAGTATTATCATGTACTTTGTTTTTATTCATACCACTCTATATTTATGTACGCAAATTAAAAAAGAAATAGTATTCAATTGAAATGAACAAGGCGAACTAAGACCAAGACCCCTCCAAGAAATAAGGCAATATCTATGTCCCGAGATTTGTCCCAAATGCTGCTCGTGGGTAAGATATTGAAATACTTAGCTATTAATCCAAACATTCTCAGCTCCACTTGAACTCAAAATTTAGTTTTACTCACTATGTGAATGATTTAATCTAACACTGCTAGTTGTTTTTTTAGTTCTCAATTTAGCTACATTGTATTACCAATTGAGAATAATGTATGGTATGGTATGAAGGTACATGTTACAAACACAATAAGTGTGATACAAGTTGTCAGAACCAAACATGAGCCCCGGAAAATATGCGAACTAAAATAAGGTCATCGCAAGCAGCCAATCAAGAGCAAATGTTAACGATTGTCCATTAGTAATTGTTAAATATAATCGAAATAATATGACCGAGTGATTTCATCAACATACATCATTTTATTCATTCTGTATCAGAGTTGTCAATGCGAGGATAATTATTCGATTTTTAGACAATTTCACTAATTTGGATCCAATAGTTTTTCAAATATTTTATAGAAGGGATATATAAAATGGCTATTGTTTTTGGGGATTTTCCATATTGACTGGGGTCGAAGACTTTATTTTAGATAACCAATGTGTCCTTTTGGTAATTTTGACAAATTCTGATACCTAATTTGAATAGTAAGTTCGGGTAATTTTCATTTTTGCATCGGCAACACTGGACTATAACCAGTTCATATTTTGTTGCTTTCCATAAAAACTTGTCCCTCCTCTTTCATGACATTAATACAGTCATGTAATTTGAAAATATAGACATTTAGGGCAAACGGTAGTTTTAATTTTGGTCCAATATAAACTTTTTTAATAATATTTACAGTTACATTTTTATCAAGTTTGACTTTGTTTACATATATTTTAACATAAGACATTTATGGTATCGATATTTGGTTTTCGATTCAATCCCATCAGGGCTCACGTTTGCTTCTGCCAACTGTACATTCGTTAAAATACACATAGGTACCTTTATTTTGCCATAACGTATTCTACATTATAAACATTTTTTATTATAACATATTATTATTTTAAAACATAACGAAACACCGGATGCGAATACATTTCGACATTTGACACTCTTTAGTAATTGTAATTAAATTTTTGATTTGTTATTTTAAAAATCAATTTAGCTAAAATTATTCAAGGTGAAACTGATTAGTGAAAAAACCTACGGCTCTTAACCTACTTCAAATAGGAATTAGGACGAATTTTATTTAGAAATAAACATTTCAATGCCCAATACTTATTTTATAAAATGATGACACTTCCAAATAAATCATTAGCTTTAGGTACAGGATCATGAAGGCTTCTCTATACTTTTTTGTCTATACCTTTTTTTGTATCAGTGACAAAATGATATCCCATGAACTATTACGGTGGGGGAAGTATAAAACCTCATAAATTTAATAAAGAGGGTTTTTCCTTCTTTATTTTTAATGACCTTGGGCGCTGGGCACCAAAATATCAAATCAGATATAAAAGTGAAGGCAGTAAGAGATGTCAAACTTAATAGTTTGATATTATTATAACGCCTTTCAGAGTCTTTGAAAATCAAAGAACAAAAACCTTTCACTAAGTATCAACAACTACTTCCTGCTTTATGCCACGAAGGACATTCAATTACACTTCAAAGTTAAAGGGGTATATCTGCAAGATAAAACCAACCATTTTAGTTTGGAAATGACCATATCACTTATAGATTGGTTTCGGCGTATTTGCGCCTCATCAGTATAAGGTAGATACCATCGGTCCAGAAGCTCAGAGAGCATAATTCTGGAATGAAAAAATCATTGATATCGCATAAATACATCAATCTCAGTACAGAAAACGTTGAATATGGTTCATTTACGATAAGTTTGCAATTTTGACATTTGTAGTAACAATTGCAGCCACTGAACAAAATCTAAATATCCAAAGTGTAAATGGAATAATTGATCATATAAAGGGGGAAGTTACGGTCCAAAAGTTGGCTGCCATGTCCGGAGTTGCCAGACTTATGTTGTCAAAATCAGACAATTCTATCAGAATTTCTTGTGATGGTTTATCGTTTTCATTTGCATTTTATAGTTTGTTATTCACTGTGTAAATCTGTTATTTCCATAACTATTTAAAAGAGAGTATCGAACACTGTGTCGTAATGCATGAGTCTTTATCAAGTGGTTGCAAGGAGATGGTAGCATCCCTAATATCATATTTTGAGAGATAACGAGATAACGGTGGACCGCTAATTCCTATTACTTCTGTGAGAGATGTAAGCTTTTTATAAATACATTGTTACTTAAATCTGCAAAAACGATGCAATTCAACATGTGCATTTTTCAATTGAACTTATGGTTTCAAACTTGGACATCTTGAATTTTATGTATTTCCTCATCAAAGTTTTATAATTTCGGCTCTTATTTTTGAGTTGAATGTAATCTTATACAATAAACAACTTATCAACATAATTTTATGCCAACAACTGGAAAAAAATTACAACGTGGCAACGATGTAAAACATCTGTCAGGTTTTGTTATTGCAAACTTATGGTAAATGAACTATTTACGATAATAGTGACATCCCCACATCTAACCACAAACTAAAATTCTATTTGACAAAAAACCTGACGGCTTTGTACAGTTACCTACTTCATATTTGAATTGCAAACTAAAATGATTATTTCTATTTCTATTGCCAACTCCTTTTAACTTTGAAGTGTAATTCAATTTCCTTCGTGACAAATAGATAGCCATGGAAGTAGCTGTTGCTTCTTAGTGAACGGTCTTTGCTCTTTGGTTTTCATAGAAATGTATTGACACGTATAAACACAAACAAGACTGGCAACGGATAAGAGGTAAAATATTGTCGAAAAACTGTAAACAAAAATACAAAATGAGAAATAATTGAATTACACGTTTTAATTATGATCTTTATTTCCAACTTAACTTAGACACTTTTACGTAGTAAGATAACATTGTTTGAGAGATTTATGAGGATTGTAAAGACTAATAGGTACATATCCAGTTATTGTGAAACATTTCATATTATTTCATCAGTAACAGATAGATATATTTTGTGTAGATGTACATTGATAGTGACTAAAAAGTGATAATTGAAAATAATTCTTGTGCCATCATTTGATATTTTTGTAAGTATTCATTTTTTTTATTTTTAGGAACTATTAATGAATAATTTTTGGAAACCATGGAATGGTAAGAAAGCATTAATATTAAATAATATAATAATATAAAGTTAGTCACTTGGATGTACGGTGGGTTTATAAGTAACTCATTCTACGTCCTTCAAATTTGAATAGCTTAAAAAATATGATCAAATTTCAGTTTCGTAGAAATTAAGTTCTGTAAGGCAATTATTGAATAGGTAGAGAAGGTTTAAACAAATTAAATTGTTTTATTCCATCCTTCAGTATGGATTTTCATCAAGTAAAATCCTCATCTATTCAATTTTCATCAATTCAATCACCAGGATTAATATTCATAAGGATAATCCTGTCTGGACTCCACCTGTAAATATGGGGTACAAAAGTACAAAAACCAGCAGGTCTAATCACCACTTCACCACAAACACAAAATTTTAAAATAAAATGGACTTAGATGCAAAACTAATAGCTTTAAACCGCTTTATTTACTCACAAACAAGATGGCCGAACTGTATTACTATTTTTAATTATTTTTGCGCCACCGATCTTTTTTGTTTATTTACATCATCGGTTGTCAGGACGGTAGGTTGTGTTTACTGGTTTCTAAGTCTAACACGTCGGTAAGTGATTCACTTACCGTTCAGACGTCGGTGAGTAAATTACTTACCGACGTCTTAGCCCTACATACCTTTGAGTTTTCCTAAATAATATATATTACTTCATTCATTACACAAAAGGAACCAAAAAAATGAAATTTATATTTTTTTGATGAACAGAATCGAACAGATCAATATAAAAAGTAATAAATAGAAATTTCACCAAAATGCTAATTATATTTTAAACTGATCGAGAAGTATAAATGTCACTTCTGACATTTCGTTCATTCCGAAGATATTTAAATTATTTTAGGTATTCGAAGCTTATTTCAATACGATCGCGCAAAAAATGGTATAAGCATTTCGAACGTTAAGGGTAATACCAGTCTCCAGCAAAATTGGAGGCTTCGCTACGCTCAGCCTCCAAACATTGCTGTCGACCGGTAAACAACCCTTACCGTTCTTGATACCTAAAGCCGCGTCCACATTATGTCGGATGGTGTCGATCGACAATCGTTCGACAATCGAAAATTGTAAAACTGCGTCCACATTATGGATCGACAATGTCGGGCGACCATCCACACTGGATCGACACCATTCGACATAATGTGGACGCGACTTAATATACTATTGCTTAGGGTAATATGAATGTCAGTATTGCATTGCATCAAGCAAGTGAATTCAACGTTTTTTAAATAATATTAGATTGAGTTTTCGAATGTGTCCAAATAAAATGTATTTTATATCAAAATCATAAGGTATTGATATCAACTTCGGTGCAAAGCCGCACCCCCAAAATAACTATCTAACTATTTTTAAACCCGTTAGGCGATGAGTTTTAATAAAATACGAAACACATCTTCCATCTATTCTGTTAAAGAATGTTTATGCAAACTTTGGGGTAGATTGGAACAAGAAATCACGCTATCCGATACAAACTTCACCTCGTATTTCACCCCCTCAGGGAAAGAAGTCTTATCGGATGCCTAGTTTCGTCCTCTCCAACTCCAAGCTTCAGGTCTCTACGACGGCTGTGCGTTGATGCGTCAGTCATTAATTATTACATATTTTTATTGACACTTAATTTTTTAATCATAAAATTTCTTGGGTTTTTTAAACAAATTTAAAGACAGATATATTCAGTTAATTACAATGCGCGATCATGTTATACATGCATTGATAAAGTTGTATCAGTCCATTTTTAACAAAATCCATATGTAGGTAGTACTTACGTCGTATCTTTCTTTCACGTAATAGGAAAAAATCTCCTGGGTCGCACTGTGGCAACCTTGCTAAAATATCATTGGCCTCAATACATGCACAACTGGGCATATATGGAACTTGGTTTATTGTTTGCCAGTTAAATACTCGAAGTAGGGTTCGTAAACATCGCTTATCATTATAATGGTCAGCTGCATGCACTTTTGCTTCTGAGATTGATAAATTTCGGTTAAATCTAAGGTATCTTATTCATTACTTAGCCGGAGGACAGTCGGAATAAATTGATTCTTTTCATCAAATTGAGGATTTGTACATTGTACATACCTATATACAGATATGAGTATCAATTTACACATAGATTCAAAAGTTTTGCATCACCCTAAATCTCCGAAAATAAAAAATGTGTTCATTATAAATGGATCAGAGAATCAAATAATTAATTTCAATAAAAAAAAAACGTGTATATTTGTCAAAAATTTTTATTATCCAATAATAAACTTGCCCTAAACTTAGAAAGTATTCTTAGAAATTAAATACAAATTGATTCTTTTTAAAGAAAAGGTTAAATGAGAACCTGCATGAGAACTTTTAATAAAGAGTATTTCAACCTCTAGAATTTATGCAAGCTTGAAGTCGCCTGCCCATGCTGTTTACCAAATTATTGATATTCTGTTGAGGAATATTTCGCCATTCTTCTTGGGCCGCATGAACAAGCTCTTGTACACTCCTGGGTGGATTTGTGCGTGCTGCCACTACCCTTGCAAGCATGTCCCAAGCATGTTCTATGGGTTTCATGTCAGGAGATAGGGCAGGCCAGCTCAAACGATTGATCTCTTCAGTTTCAGGATACTCATTCACAGCTCTGGTCCGATGAGGTCGGGCGTTATCGTCCGTAAAAACGAAGGAATTGCCAACAGCTGCGCGCCATAGTCTCACGTGAGGATGTAGAATCTCTCTGAGATACCTATCACCAGTCATCGTTCCCTCCACATGAATTAATTCTGTGCGATCATTTAACATGATACCAGCCCGAACATAGCACTTCCTCCTCTGAAGGGCGACACGGGGCGCGCATGGGCAAGCTGTGCAACTCTAGTAGGATCCCGCCACACACGTATTCGATGGCTATCTTGTACCAAACAAATCCTTGTCCTCTCAGAAAAAAACACCAAATTCCAAAATTCTTCAGGCAAGGCTGCGTGTTCTTGAGCCCACTGTAGTCGGCGAACTCTGTGCTCAGATTGTAGTCTGGGCACTCTTATTGGTCGGCGACACCTCAAACCTGTCGCAAGTATTCGTCTTCGTAATGTCGAGATCGATACTTGAACTCCCAACGCATGTCTCATATCTCTTTGGAGTGCTGGTATTGCCATGGTCGGGTTTCTTCGGATAGTTAAGTGGATATAGCGGTTCTGCCGCTTATTAGTAACACGCCTTCTACCGCTTCTAGGTCTATCACGAAGAGAATTGGTCTGGAGATACCGGTTCCATACACGAGCCACATCACTTTGCCAAACGCCAACTCTGTTTGCCACGAACCTTTGAGAATGACCTCCTTCAACTAAAGCCACTATTCTTGCACGGTCAATCTCACTTATGACTTGACGATTTATGTTTGCACTTAAAATCGTAGAAATCAAATGCCTTGAATGTTAAAATGATCGCACTAAAAATGTTATCTTACAAAAAAAACTGTAAACATCTGTATATTGCAAAAAAAAATGAAACATATTGAAATGGTAAACATTGATTAATAAGCCAACAAAAAATTGTTAGCGGAAAAAAATTACTTCGCATCCGAAGAAGGTGATGCAAAACTTTTGAGTCTATGTGTATTACCAATATTGGAACAATATGTATAATTTACAATAAACCTGCTGAAAACCTGCTGAAATAGTATATATTGTGCAACAAGTGAGAAAAGTACTTTCCCCGCATGTTGCACACTATACTTTTTCTACAATTGCACAAAATGTGACCAAAGTGTAGATGCGGCAGACGCCTTTAATTTTTTTGACAACTTGTGAAAATATACCAAAAGTACACTTTCCGAAAAAGATTTTATTTTTGTATTTCTTTTCCACTCTATAAATTTTTCGTATGCCAATTCTTCACCAAAAGGAATTGTTTTGCCTAATTTCACTGGGCTATAATATTATACTCGTACAAATGGACTGAGCTCCTGCTTTGAATAAATCACAGCCTAACAAATACGAAATTTAATCTCTAATTATATAATAGTTTTGTATTTGACGTTTGTAATAATTGTTTATGGAATTTAAAAGCAAATGTTAATGATATATTTTTGCGTGTCGTTGTTGAGTACGGTTACATGTTGTACATAAATTTTTCTGTAAAATTAATTTATGTTCAACCACCAGTATAAACGAATCAATTAATTTGTATTTACGTACCAATCGAATAACAAAACTTCTAGATTTAGAATTTATCAATATTTATATTATAATTTGAGAAGTGTAAAGAATAATATGTGATACCAACTAGTTCAAGTTAGGACTTGTTAGGTCTTGTTAGGTCTTGTTTTCGAATTAATTTTGGGATTTAAATCCAGACAATGCAATATTCGGTTATGTAATATTCCCCATAGAAAAAACGAGGTCATTATGGCCACAGTGTTTTGGGATTCCAAAGGTGTAATCTTCATTGATTTTTTTAGAAAAAGTGAAAACGAAAGCTGGCTTATATGTTGATACTGAACTTGAGAAAAAAGGCCACATTTGTTGAAATTAGAAGTTTTGTTACATCACAACAATGCTCCTGCCAATTTATCCGATATTATTAATGAAAAATTAGCCGAGCTGCGTTACGATTTATTGCTTCATCCGCCATATTCACCTGATTTGGCTCCCTCCGAATACATTTACCAGAAATGGTTGATTCAAAGGCTTTCATACATCCTCCGGAGAATGTTTTCAAACTAATGTTGTCTAACAGGCCTTTTAACAGGCCACTGTCATCTGAATCATCACATGTTAAAACTTGGACTGTCGGAAGATCCGAGTTGCCGTCTTTGTCTGGAAGATGATTAAAAAGCAGAGCATATAATTAGTGCCTGCCCCGCCGCGGCTCGTATCAGGTATCTTATGTTTGGCTGGCTCTCTCTCTCGCCCTCGGACCTGAAATATCATTCTCCAAATATTTATATTTTGTTTCGTGAAATTTGAATACGTGTGAACTACACAATAGACTCTTGCGAGTCGCAGTGGAGGGCCTTATAGACCCATTCACCACACACCATCCTAACCTAACTTTTATATCGATTAAACTTCGAAGATCTTGTCTCCAAAATTATGCTTCTTCGCAAATTTCATCTTAAAGTTCTCTGTCAATGGTAGAACTTCTTTGCCAAGCTTCATATACAGCACACCCCTCCGTATGTGCTCTCGATAAACATTCTGGTTAACTCTGTCTCCACTCCAGTCCCGAGTACCCGTGCATTTATTGTTGGTTACTGCTCCCCACTTTTCAAAGTTTGGGTTAGAGGGCCCCCTGAGCTCCGGGTCCCTAGTAAACTTTACTACTTGGCCCTACGATGCTACGCCACTCTTGGAACTCGAACCCGGGACTCTTCAGTTTTACGAAAATGCCTTACTTGCGTAACTCCTGCCCGCTACGGATGGTTCCTAGAGCCATGTGCATACCAAAGGAACACAAAGGAACACTTTATTGCTGGTTGCCGCAACCTGTTTATGGAAATAGAAACAACAGCAAAAGTTCCGTAAAAATTCTGTCTAAACCAAAGTAACTCATTCTTGAGAATGTTTTGTTGTGTTACTGCAACAGGAAACATTGTGTCTACACCAGTGCAGTGTGTGATCCTAGTCTCTAAACAATGTGGTGGAACGAAGATTTACAGGCAGGAGCAGCTGCAATTGTAATAATTTTACAAAAACAGAAAAAACGAGTCCGTAAATGTTGGACTGGACCAAGTCTTCTAGACAGATATTCACATGGTGTCATACGTTTTTTGTAACGGTCTTTATACATTTTATCCCGTGGATTCCACAACACTCGGCATTTCGGTATAATTCAATTAAACATTTTAATATTTTCTGTTGTCCATTTAAACGGCATGTTTTTTATTGTAATGTATTATTGATAAACTAAAGCAAGTTGAGAGATATTTTCGGCAACGACGTGTCGGCTTCATGACACAAGTTTCGAGTGAGGAACAAGCAACAACATGTCCACACTGATAAAAATACTGTTGAGAAACAAGAAATGTTTACCAATGTTTCTATATCTCCTTTGATCTTTGCCGCTAAATATGGAAACCAGCAACTTATAGGAACTTGAAACTTCTGGCAACATTCAGAAACAAGTTCCAGGAACAAGCAACATAGGTACACATAATGTTCCTATGTGTTGCTTTCGGTGTGGACGTGGCTTAACTATCAAAATATTCCGTCTCACATTCCTTATACTCAAAACGAAAGTCACTTTGAAAAATAGTATGAGAAAGAGGTCCATAAATCACTGAGATAAGCTTCCGTACTAAAATTATTAAGTTTTATAACAAAATAATTATGATGGTGTGAAACGTAAAGACATTCCATTCTGGTGATGTTATAAATTGAGAAGTTTATTAACGAAATTACAATCGTATGAAACGGACTTCGAACAAATCATTTTTGTTTTAATCAACGTAATACCGTGTATTTAATCAAAACCATACGCACTTCAAATGTATTTACCGCTTGCTGTCCCCCTAACATAACTTTTATCACTTAGAAAATGCTATTCACTGCAAGAATCATGGCTAGCGGTAGAGAGTCATTCACATTCGTAAATACAGTGCCCGTGTTTAAGTAAACGTTGGTGTTCGGATGATAAATAAAATGATAACGACTATAACGTATAATACAGTTTATTTGGATGCGATGTGAGTGTTGGGCTTAGGATTATTATTTATATTATCCGGTGACGTTTTTTTTTAGTGTAATTTTTAATGTTATTGTGACCTCCAATAAAAATGTAAATTGTGCTGTGTATTGAAAAAATGTGTTTATAAATAGTTAATGGATATATCTGGTGCTAGTTTATGTGGTGTGGGGAAATGTAAAGGTCAGTTTTTTTATGTTATCTGAACGTAATTCGAGATATACAGAAACGAGATCATTACCAATACCACTCTGACTGTTATTAAAAATTACACAACAATGTTCTCCACTTTTTTTTACAATTATTAGTTATGACAGGGGAACTAAAAAAAAATTGATTTCGGTGAACGACTGATATTGCAAAAAATCAAAATGGATAGGTAGGTACTGAATTATTTCGAAGATCAGCTGTCAAATTTTTTTTTCAAATTCAGAACTTCCAGAGAATCTTCAGGATTGATTAGTTGGGTGTTGCAATAGTCACAACTTGGATTTTCTGAGACCATATTATATGCCAATCAGAAGAAAGAGTGTATCCTATTCGTAATCTTCTTATGATCGACATTTTTTTTCTATTCATGATTTGCATCTTGGGCGATGGTACATTATGTTGTATTGCGAAAAGTTTCGTGTTGCATCCACTACAATAATTTCTCAGGGTCACGTTGGCTGCATCTTATGGGAAATGGAGCCTTTGACCGCGCAGTTTATTTTCAATTTTTTGAAAAATGAAGCCCGCTTTTAAGTCCATCATTTTTTTGAAAACACTTCGAAGACGGATAACTGACTGACTGACTGAGTGACAGACAATTATTTTCGGATTCATAATAGTAAATCCAGGACTCTTAACCACTGACAACTTTGAGTCTCTTAAATTAAAACGGCATAGAGTTTTTTTGACACACATTGACTCTGATAACTTTCTGTTCTTCCGAACAACAAATGTGGTACCTGTAGAGAAACTAATTCTGTAACAGATCTGTATCTGTATCTGTAAAGAGGGGAGGGTGAGTGTAGGCTCACAGAACTTAGGCCGCATGTGACCCATTGTACATCCTCCGGAGGAGTTGTCCTCCTAGGCCATCGTCCATCCTGTCCTTCCCAGGAAGGTGGACAGGTCACTAGGAGACATCTCCTTTATATCTTCTGTAAGCTCCTTGTGACATTCTTTTTTCTCTTATTTTTTTGGGAATCAAACCACAATCATGTTTTTTTATACCTTTGTAGCAGATAATTCGCACATTCAAACCAAAATATTTCGAAAATGCACTTCTCTAATTCGTACCGGCAATATAGGTACACCAAATTTTTAAAATAAAGTATGAGAAACCTTTGTATGGTGTAGAATTTTCAGGTAAGCCGCTCGCAACAGTGATATTTTTGGCTTAGTTGCGGTATTGAGCACAGTATAGAAACGAACCAGTAGTCTCTTATAAATTTCATTCATAAATTGCCAGAGCTTTTGATGTCCTTGAACGGATCGCTTTACGATTCATTTTACCATAGGCGTAGGAGGCATAAGTTTTAAAATGACTTGAACGTGTTAAATGTTTTTTTCTTGAATATTGTAGAACAGTAAACTGATGAGTGAATAAAACAATAGTCTTATACAAAATATTTATTGGTTTTTCCATATTACAATTTTCATTTTGTTATGATTTTTAAAATAAATTTTTCCTGATGCGACTGGCTGAATGACGTGAGTCCAAGCCAAAAAAAAAAAAAATAATAAAAAAAATTAAAAAAAAAATTATTTTTAAAATTTTTAGTGACAAATAATGTGTAGTATAGTCGTACCCTGAAGAAAAGTTTTATTAAATATTTTATTGGAAAATCAACACAAGGATGTACAAGCTCTGTTGTTTGACTAATATTTATAAGTGATTCAACTATATTATCTTCCGTAGCAACTTTCTCAAAATTCATTTGGAATAATGTTTGTTATAATGAGATGTATTGTACAAAATTTTCATGCGGCATATTCAAGTTTCCAAAAGTATCCTTATTCGTATTTTCATAAGCTCTAAGGTAACAGTATTAAGACGAATCGTCTAAATTCTGATACGTCTTCTGAATACGTCTCAAATACGCTGCATGTATGAATTTCCGAACATTTTTTAATTAAATTACCACAAAAGTAGCGAACAATTCCAATAAATAATTTGATGAAAGATGAAAGAAATATTGTTGGAATAGCATTTTTTTGAAGAAGTTTTCTTTTATGAGGTTGCATAATCATGTCTGGTTGAAAATGAGCACCACATAAACGATAACTACTATTGTATAGAGTTTCTATTTTTGGCATCAAGTCAGGCCTATCGCATGCTTCGAGCCAAACTTTAGCTCTGAAACAAAAACAACAAATTGAATCAATGCATGAAACTAAGGCTCATAAATGTAATATGAAGATCAAATAATGATGTATGAAAATACAAACAGTTTCTCACTCTTCTGAATCCTTTGGAAAACGGTAAAATTTTTCATCATAATTATAAATGGTATTCATTGCAAAACAATGCTTATAAGCTATAAGAATAATACTAAAACCCCGTAAAAATATAAGCTGTAATAAATAATTTTATTCGCAAATTCACCACTGGCACTTTGGTTGGATCACAGCACAACACTGGCCGCCGGATGAGATACTCATCCGAATGACGTTGTAGGTCACAGAGAGCTCGGCAGTGTAACGTCACGAGATAACATACTGGTTCGTTCCTATACTGTGGTATTGAGTTTGTGTGACACATTTTTTGAATTAAATGAGCGAAATCTTCATGTGAAATTGTTTGGATTGTGGTCTTTCAAATGGACAATGATGCTCCAATTTCACGATATGTTAAATGTCGATCTTCTTGGATCAGCTTAAGTACATCATCAACGTTGATCTTGTGCTTAAGATCTTGATATAGTTGAATGTGTTCTAGTTGCAAATCTAAATGCTCACTTTATTGCCTATTTGTTCTAGTTACCAGCTACCAGCTACTAGCTTTGCTTTTAATAATTTCATTTATTTTTGTTAGGTCATTCAATTATCCAATGTCTTTAGAGAATTAGGTGATAGGTGTATAATAGATTTAGCCTTCCTCTGTACTCTTACGAAACAATTTTTCTATTTTCAGTTAAAAACTGTACATAAAAAGCTACGAAACAAAAATCATGAACCGAATTCGCTCTGAAGAAGTAGTTTATATCCGTTAAATGAATCATTAACGTAAATAGGTACTGTTTAAGCCATAAAGTAAAAGCGATAAAAATAAGCTGCGAAGGCTAAATACTAGTGAACAAAAATTAAATGCTAGTGCACTGTGACTAATTGATTTAGCTCATTCGTAATTTCTAAAATAGACTAAATTGAAAAAAAATACGTATTTGGTGTTCCGAGAAAAATTAATATCCAATAATCACAAAACATGTTCCGTAGAAAGTTTTTATAGTAATTCGAGATAGATATTGATATATCTGTAAATATAGATACTGTTTCGGTATAGATGATATTTTTATTTGTCATTATTTATTTACCAGCTTAAATAGCATTTTAAATTTTTATGCATGATACTCTATCTAGAATTGGCCCAATTATTTCTCTAAAGCAGAAGTAGGTGTAGGAGCCGGAATTATAGAGCTAAAACAAGGGATAGACTAACCGTGATCGTCCGGTTGCTTTCCATGCACTTTTCTTCCGGCTTTCAGTGCACTTTCTAGAACTACCAACTATAGTGATTATTTTCTGATGATTCTCAAAGCCAATAGATAGTAGACATCACTCCTCGCGAGTGCGAAGACTGTAACGAGTTTAGTACTGCAAATTAAAGCTGGAGCAGGAGCATCAGAGTCTCATGAACTATTGTACTCTCCTCCTAACAAACACCCGCAACGCTGGTACCACTGTGGAAACAAAACACGTAACTCTCCATCACAACAAAACAACATCTGGTCAGCCAATTCCAATAGAACAATCAACACATTATTATATTAGAAAAACTAGTATTCATATGTTCCTATTGCCGAGATAATTTTTTACTTTATCTTGTATTCTATCTAAATATTTAGTTTCCCATTTATAATTCTATTTTATTTACGAATTTAATCATAATTTACAACTTTTTAATTATATTTATCTATTCTTATATCAGCGTTAGGTCATATAAATTTACTATTTTTATAATGTTGATATTTTTGTGAGCGTATTCATTTCTAGATTTCCGTTAAGGGGAATCTATCGGCAGCGATTTGAGAAAATATCGAAATATTTTTGGCAAAGAATTTTGAGGTAATGGATGTATTGAAAATTAAGAAAAAAATATATCATGTAGATTAATGTTGAACTTAGAGTTCTCATCGAATAAAAACTTTGAAATGCTAACCAAATTTTGTTGAAAAAAATACGAATCATGAGGTAATTACACATATTAAGCAAAGTTTGAGCACTTGTAAAGAATTAAATATGGATTAAATGGAAAAACTAATTGATAAAAAGTCTAATTTGAAGCTTTATAAATACTATATAAAAATCTCGGAATCCTCAAATTACTTATGACCGTACAATTCCTTATTGAAATTCGGTTGCTACCACTAAAATATCGGATAAAAATCCATCGCTCGCTTTTCTATCCTTCTATGACTGACATTGTCTCTCTGCTTCGGTAGTTGCCTGCCGTTCCATTGTTGATACGATGCTTTCCGGTCTCCCAGTTCAGTACTGACGAAGCTTATAGAGTAGTACGTGTACCAAAATCCGCTTGGACCGCTTGGCTACCTACATGTTGCGGAGCTTTCATATTTCTAATAAAATTTTCGTTATGTGAACTTAAACGTGAGGACGTAGAGAAACAAAAACATATACAAAGCATAATTGTGCAAGGTCGAATTTGGTAGATGCCCCTTAATTTAGTAAGATGAACGTAAACCACAACATTGCCTAAAAATGTTGAATGACGTGAGATAATATCAGTATATCATGTTATGAGGACGGAAAATAGTTAAAGTACACATAAAACCTCAAAGGAAATACAAAAAACTTGAAAATTCAAAATTGAGTATTTAGAAGGTTGTGTTCAGCATGAGAAAAACTTACGACGCTAGACATGCAATTTTCCGGAAAATCGTTGAGTACATTTTTTTGTTTTGTCTTTTCACTCTAAATGTTTAAATAATGGAAATACAGAAAAACGTTTAAATCAAAAATTGTAGCTGTTACATTTATCTACAAATTTTATCTGAAAAGTTTTTCTGTAAATTGAAAAGTTTACGAGATAAAATTAATGTCAGTGCTAGTCAATTCGTAGTAACGCGCGAACCGACCGGGAGTCAAATTTATTAACCGCTCAACTTAAAAGTTAATAGTTTTGGGCTTATAACATTTTGAAAAAATAAATAAATACATGTAGAGTGTAGAGAAAGATCTTTCAGATAGAAATACTTTCAAATTTGAAAAAGTAGATTTTCTAACTGTAAAATCAGTTTATTTGTAAAAAACTAGAGCTAAAAAGTCAAAAAACAATTATAATTCCTATTTAATTAATATTTTCAACTTATTTGTAAATACCCCATACACATTTCATTTGAAATTTTTTCTCTAGATGTCATACTATCGTAAAATTAAAAACATGAAAATTGATGTTCAAAAATACTACTAGGGAAATTTCGTATATTTTGAAAAATAATGCGGATATAAAAAAAATGTTGAGACCAATTTTGTATAGATAAATGTGAAAAAACAAAAATTCACTTAACGATTCTCCGGAAAATTGTATTCCTAGCATCGTGAAGTTTTTCTCATGTTAATCACAACCCTTCTAAATACTCAGTTTTGTATTTTTTACGACATTTTACCGATATTTTGTGTACTTTGACTAGGCTTGGCGCGGTCAACGGTTGAGTTGTTGACTCAGATCCTCAGCGCTGCATTAGCCGCAGCGACAATTGTTAGCGCTTTTATTTCTCAGCGCAGTCAAGGATGACAAAACATTTATTTTGTCATCCTTGGCGCTGTCAATCAAAGTCTTGAATTGAGCTACGTTGTGTTTTGGTTAAAATTGAAATGAGCCTATGTCAGTCTTTCAAATTTGGTTAATTGCATTTAGTTCGTTGACGTGTTTGTTATTGTTTGATTTAACAATGAACTCATTTCTTTATTGATGGTTATACTACCGTAAAAAATTGTGAGAGCATTCGTATTGTTCGAACAGGAAACACTGACCGTGAGTAAAAAAAATCAACTATTGCAGACATGCTTTGACTTATTCGTAAAACAGATGAATTGTGAGTGTGTAAACGGTAGGTTAAATCAGTGCTGGAATTTGTTTGCATTGGTGTATTTTCAATTGAAACGGTAAATTGTAGAATAATGAACAGATATTCCACTCCGTTAGTTGTGAAATTCGTCCAAAGCGAACAATTATGAAATTTCAATTGCTGAATCCAGTAAGTAAAATAGACTACAACTGAATATGCCATAGAGATACTACATATAGAGGCAACAAGCCATAGAGACGAGATGCTAAAGATCCATCCTTTATGTCGATCCAACGTTGCCAAATGAGTGACTGTCTTTCCTGTTGAATTATTTTTAGAGGGACTTTTGAAAATAAGAATATGTTTAATTATTGAGAGCCAGCTGGGTTGGTAATGTAACAAGAAATATAAAAAAACCGTAGTTAATATAGACAAAGGCTATGTATTTAATGTAAACAACTACACTGGTTTTCATTCAAATGGTGTGAATAAATTCAGGGGGTGAATTCTCTTTTTTCCAATATATTATGTTGTGTCTAGGTTTCTCTCGTTACTTATTTGATTCATAAGCACATGTAAATATTTTTTTGAGAAAGGGGAAGGGAAAATTATTGAGATTTATCACTTCCCGGCCAACTGACACAGATCAAAGTGTAAATATGTATAAAAATATTAGAAAATAAGGAATAGAAAATTAAAAAAAAAACAAGAAAACCCAGGCCCAAACCCGGCTGATCAAAGTGTAAATATGTATAAAAATATCAGAAAATAAAAGATAGAAAACTAAGGAAAAAAACAAAAAAACCCAGATCCAAACCGTGTTTCAAACCTAGGACCTCTGGGGTGTGAGCTCAGTATGCTACCTACTGGGCTAATCTCCTAACATCCATTTAGGTACATCGAAGAGAAGGTTAAAGGCTGCATGGACGCACGAGTAATCGCAAAAGCCACATGTAGTTACTACTAAATTTGACAACGTTCTATCGACATAAAGGATGGCTCTTTAGCCTCTCGAGCCATAGAGCGCTCTGTAAGTGGGAATGTCCGTCTGAATTCCAGTAAGAGAGAAAGAGACAGACGATCAAAGGTTTTTTGTATTTGTTTGTGTATATACGCTATTATAGAAAGACAACATAAACCTCCTACCTTCTACCTCTCTCACGGGTTCGAAGCTGTTTGTTGCCTCTATTTGTAGTATCTCTATGGAATATGCTGCTCTTCAATCACCATAACTCTTTTGTTGGTGTTTTCGTTGTCTAACATTTTAATGATTATATAATTAAATTCAGAGAGACAGTTTACTGACTGCGCCATGTGTTATTTCTAATGTTCTTATCATTTAAATAAAATATATATTACATTGACATTGCTCTACAGTATGTGTGACAACTAATAACTGACTTAAACCACATGTCAAAACACACAATCTTCAACTCCAACTGATCGGGAGACCATGGGGAGATCCATCACAATATGAACGATCATAACCAAAACAGAGATAAATCCAGTGAGGAAACTCTCAATTAAAAACTATAAGGAGTTGATTGTGTTAACCTTGTCGAAATTTTCATCATGGTATTTGTTGATGTAGCTAGTAGGTAGATATGTAGCTGAATAATTGTGTTTTTATTATCTATCTTCATCCATTGTAAAATTTTTTGTCATTCATTTTTAATAGTAGAATTCTTTATAAATGTAAATTGAGAAATATTAAAAATTCAAATTAATTTTTACAACACCAATAACATGTTTATTAATAAATTATAAATAACGACATTAAACGGACAATAAATTCATTAAACACTTATTTAACAGGATATGACCTTCTTTATATAATTTTTACATCGTTGTTACAAGTAGCCATCAGGAATGTTTGCGTTATTAGCTCCAAAATGTTATGGGAATGCCTAGTAGGCCAGCCGGTAGGGGTTATTTTAGACCAAAAGTACGGCTGATTTTTTTTTCACAAGTACCTTAAAGTATGTAGATTGATATAAAAAAAAGTTTACCAGTCTATCGATTTCCCAAATTGAACAAAAAAATTAGAAAACTTTTTTTTCGAAACTCCTTAATATTTCGCACTGGGACGAAGGTAGAAAAAAATAAAAAATACCACCAAGTGGGGGAAGTGTTTTGCAATAAAAAAGGTGTCCTGCATTTTTTTCGTCCGAGCAATGGTTTGTCCAGAAAGAATTAGGTAAACTAAGTATGTGTTCCGCATCCGCACAACTCTGTTGCACGGCGGAAGACCTACTTTCTGAACCGGGGAAAAAAATATAAATATTTAAACAGAGTTTTTTTTCAATTTTTTGTAAGAGTCAAGGTTATGAATAATAAATAAAAGGTGATAAATTAATTTTTACATATTTTTATTGGAAAAAGTTATGCAAAAAATTATATATTAATCCTCTTTTATACCTTTCCAATATATACATTTTGTTCATTGAATATAAATCTTTATCCAAACAAGATGGATCAATAAAACTCAAAGTCCAAACCACAAATTTTAATATTGTCCACCTAAAGGACAAAATGTTCAGCAACTAGTTTCGGTACAAAATTACCATCATCAGGCTATAATATAGAAATGTTATACTTATCAAAAAAGATCTTATGAGATAATGTTAAAAGTTGAGACAAAATATATTAATATTATTGAAATAAGATGAAAATTTTTTTGATATTAAATAGTATCAACTACAAATTATTTTATTTTATTTTATATTAATATATAAATAATAATACAGTTACCTTAATGAAACATTAACAAAAGGAAGATAATTAATTTGCCATCAATCCATACCATAGATTAGACAAGTAAAAGTAGTTCAGAAAGAAAATTATAATTATTAAGAAAAATATGAAGGATTATTATGAAAATTATAAAATTACAAACTTGGAG
>CAJUYI010003024.1:0-26160 GCA_910591695.1 Galerucella pusilla | reverse complement strand
AGGATTAAATGTACTACTTCAGTCCCGCGGTATATAATATACTATTTCAATCGGCCCATGGTTACTTGTCAAAAAAATTGACGTTTTTAATTTAATAGTACTTGTTGCTTTGCAAAGTTTTTCTAAATAGCTTAAATATTTAATGTTAGTATTGTTTCACGAGACGTTTAAGAGTTCACATAGACAAAATGGTACGTACTAAAGCCAACAAAGTAGCAGCTATCTTAATAATTGGTGAATCCAGAAAGAATCTCCATGAAGCGGAACGTCCCGTCCCGTCCCAGATCGCCCTATCTCGAGAACTTATTTGAGGAAGCTTCTTCACAAGTTTGAAGCAACAGGTAGTGATCAAGATGCCAAACGATCTGGTCGACCAGCATTTAGTGATGATGAATAAATTGATATAGTTGCTGAAATGGTAGTAAACGCTACTTCCTCTTCAACTAAAGTTGCGTCTATCTGTGAAGTAAGTAAAAGTATAGTACAGAGAGTGTTGGCTGAAAATAAATTTCATCCATACAAGTTGAAAATGGTGCACCACCTTTCGGATGACGACCCCGACAAAAGACTCGAATTCTGTGAATGTATGACAAATAAAATTAGTCAAAACCCACATTACACAAAAACAATTTGTTTCAGTGACGAAAGTACTTTTTGCCTCAATGGAAATGTGAATACACAAAATGTAAGGTATTGGAGTGACACAAATCCTCACACCTTTCGTGAACAACATACCTAATTTCCAGAAAAAGTCAATGTTTGGGCAGGTATTTTGGGAAACCACATAGTTGGTCCTGTCTTCCTAAATTCAAATTTAAGCGGTGAAGTGTATCTGGAGATGTTACAAAATGCAATTGAGCCGTCAATTCTTGAAATTCTGGAAGATAATCCAAATGAATTTGGCCATCTGGAAATAACATTCCAACAAGATGGTGCTCCTGCACATTATTATGGTGCAGTAAGATGGGGGTACTTGAAATCCAAGCTTTATACTACGGCACCAGATAGCATTGGCGTTTTGGAAGAAACGTATCTTAGATGGCTTTCAACCAAACAAAAATATAAAGTCTTCAGGTAATTTGAAGGTATGCACTTCTTCAAAAATCTAAATTTGTGGTCATTCCATTTCATATTACTATCAAATATAATACCTGAATATTTAATTTTTGTTACAGGATTAATGGCAAATGTTGAATTTTTAACGGTAGTCTTTAAGGGTTTGAAATTGGGAGTATTAACATTGGTACAAGAAAATGGTAAGTATTGGGTTTTGTCTAAATTTAGAGTTGGAATTTTGTTGTCGAACCAACTTTTTATCCTGGCAAGGTCATTTTCAACTTTATTTTTAAGTTTAAGCCAAGTGTCATCGCTGTAAAATATGGCGGTATCATCGGCAAATCCTACAATGTCTCCAGCCCCTTGTAATGAAAATAGGTTGTTAATATAAATGTTAAACAATGTCGGTCCTAAGATTGTCCCTTGCGGAACACCATATTCAGTAGATTTTAAATCACTCATTACCCCAGATACTTTAACTAATTGGTTCCGGTTAGATAAATAGTTTTTGAATAATTTAAGACATTTATTTCGGATGCCAATTTCTTCCAAAGATTCCAGTAGCATGTCGTGATTTACCGTGTCGAAGGCTTTGGACAGGTCTAGGAAAACGCACAGACATGGTTTGCTCTGGTTTAATGAGTTATAAATTTTAGTTGTTAATTCCAAAACTGCATCTTGTGTTGACTGACCTTCTTTAAATCCAAACTGATGTTCTGAAATTACGTTAAATTTTTTAATAAAGGAGTTAAGTCTATTTTTTAATAAAGTTTCGAATATTTTAGAGATGTGCGGGATCAGAGAAATTGGTCTGTAGTTAGACACGTTAGTTTTGTCACCTTTCTTGTATATCGGTATAACAAGAGATGTTTTGAAGCAAGATGGCCAGACACTATCATCAAAACATTTGTTTATTATGTAAGTAAGCGGGTTGATAATATATTTAGCCACGGCTTTTAAACATTCACTATTAATGTTATCTATACCTGCGGCTTTTTTAGGTTTTAATGATTTTATTATTTCTAGAATTTCATTATAAGTTGCCGGAAACAGTGCCATGGAGTTAAGTACAGTTTTTTTGGGAAACTCTTTTTTAGTGTGGTTGTTAATTTTTTGAGCTAATAATTTACCCGTTTCTGCAAATTGCGTATTAAATTCATTTGAAACTAACTTTGGATCAGTTAGGATTTCCCCGGTTTGATTTTTTATTGAATTAATATTAATATTCGATTTTATGTTAGTGGAAATATTCTGAATTATCTTCCACAATTCCTTATTATTATTTTGATTCTTATTAATTTCCTTTTTATAATAGTTTTGTTTTGCCTTTTCAATAAGAGATTTTATTTTATTTCTATAATTTTTGTATGTTTGTATGTTTGGAATGTTCTAAAACTCAGAGCCTTTATTATAAATGAGTAACTATAATATTTATTTTATCATTGTAAACAGGTTTATATATTGTTCTCACCCTTTCCATAGAATTGTAAAGATTTTTAAAGGAAATAAACTATCTATCTATCTATCTATCTATCTATCTATAGAAACCGGTCAATGCTGTCCATAATTTCATGCGAAAAGTATCGAATTTTGCGGGAAAGAGGAAAAATCTTATATACTTCACGGGTTGTGAGTATATTCACCAGTCGAGAACGATTTTGCACCCGTGCGAGAGCGAGAGCTGGCAATTGAGTTACCTACCATATAGTTTGCATAACTATTATGAAGTGAAGGAACCTGTTCATGACCATGGTAGGTGATTTGAATAATAATAAATAGAAAGGAGTTATTTCGATTCACAAAATAAAGTGTTTTGAAATTAACGACACCGCAGATTATATTTACCACTGAATCTCACTCCTCCTCCCTTCCCGGAGAACACACAAAGTAGGAAGACCCTTTCGGTTTGTTATGGCCCTTTCTGAATTGTTTTCCCAACACCGGAAAGTTACAAACGAAACAAAAATAAAACGCTGGTGAAAAGTATAGCGGGAAAGCTTTTGTTGTGGGAAAAACCAGATAGAAAATCTGCCGGAATCCTATTATGGACTTTAGACTTTTCAAAATGTGATGACACATCTTATTGTTTTGTACCGAACGTTGAAAATATCGCTTCGAGATTTTTTGTCAGCTGCGAATATTTTTTTGTCAGTTATAAAAATGGAAATTTCGTGTGATGTGAACACAATTGTGGCTGGAATTCATTATATTCTCGCTGTATTCGTGTCTATTGTATTAGGTCGGGTGATTGCACATGATTTTCTTTCAAGGAAAATGTTTTCGAATGTTTTCAATTTTCTGGTAAAAAATGTCCTGGGCCATCGCAAATAGAATTTATAGTAACTAGCATCGAGGCCCGTGTTCATCTTAAAACATTAATTTGGTCTGAATATCTCGTAGCTTAAGGATATAAGGAGACGTAAAAATCCGGAAGAGAGGAAACGAGAAAGCAATGGATGGCTGAAGGAATACAAAAACCAGTCCGAAAAAAAAAAGACTGAGCCGCCTGCTCTACTCGTTCAACAAGAGCTTGCCACCCAAGAGTAACATTATGCAAAATAGGTTTCCGAAGTGCACAGGCCACTAGATTGTTCTTGCACTGGAGCGCCATTATGCAGCGCTCTTAGACCTCGGGCAGTGGTGGAGAAAATCAAATTTTTATTCAAACGGTTGACTTTACAATGTTGACATTTTATCTAGTTATAAAATAATAATATATGGATGGATAGTTGCAAAAAATATTTGCATGAATAGATGTGCTAGTAAATACTTATTATGGATGTTATAGTGAAATTACTATTGAAATTTCTATAACTCTAGGATCATCTAGAGTCTAGAAGAGCGTAATTGAAGTTGGTATAATATAGGCATGATGACATTCACTGAGAATAACTGAGATAAATTGTGAGTCTACTCGATTTTTCATCGTTTTTTCTGGTTTTGCATAGTTTAATAGTAGTTTGTGCAACTAGTGTGGATATGATGGCCATATTGCACGAGGACGAAGTTTGAGCACGACGCCATAGGCGGAGTGCTCAATCGTTCGAGTGCGACATGGACAATCCACACGAGTCGAACAGTATATTTTTTCTACTACCCATTTAAGAAAAAGTCTAGAAAATAAACAATTGAATAAACTGTAAAATAAATATAACTTGAAATTGAAAATTTTCAACAATTTTATCCATAATCGTTCCAATTAAATTTTATGTCTTCACCAATTTTTTGTTATAAGTAGATGTTGCCAGTCGGACTTCCACACGAAGGGTACCTCACCTTTGTCTATAATAATGAATATTCTGCTAAATATCTCAAGCGTCTACCTGTTGTCGCTATCAATATCAAGCAGAATTATTATGTAAAAATAAAATTAACAATTAAAAAAAACGTCTTCACGGGGAATCGAACCCGGGTCTACCGCGTGAGAGTCTGGTATGTTTACCACTCAACTATCGGGGTTTGAACTAATTAAACGTCAGAAGTATTGAAGAGTTTTATAAGAGCTGATGTCCATCGATAGTCCCTTAAATACCCATTTTATTCTGTTTTCAGTATTTGTTATTAATTTATACGGATTGTTTTATTTAACTTTATTTTTGTAAATGAATATTCTCAATCCACTGCTTCTGGGAGATACTTTTTTTGACAAATTATTTTGACGTTTCATTAAATTGGAAAAAAGATGAGTGACAAGTACTAAACGCGAATGCTGATTGGTGGATTTCATATACGTTCTAGGATGTACGTGAAATTATATACGCTTAGTTAACAGATATGGCCTACATTTCCATTCTGTGAACTGTACAGGAAATGGATAATATACATATGGGTGTAGAAAATAGTATATTACACACCGAGGTGGGAAGAGTTCCATTACTGTCCAGAGATTGGTTAGTAGCTTTTATCTCGAGACAGGAATGAAACTTTCTACCGAGGTTTGTATACTATTTCATTTACAACCATCATATCCCATCAAAATTAATAAATCTTTGCTTCGTTCTGAACGCACCTAAAATATAACATTTGAAAACTACTGTCAACAATATAAATAAATGTCAGATAAAGTCGGATATTAAGTTCGCGAATACTAAACCAAGAAAAACGTCCTTCGATGAAGAATTGATGGATTGTACCCCGCAAGAAATAGGTATTATAATATTTATCAATGTGTTTTATTTTTGAATATAAAAAATATTCATCTAATATAGATTAACGATCACATTACTTAAGAGGGAAGTGGAGGTGAGGGGTGATCAGGGAGGGAAGTAGAGGTGTGTAATATGACACTTTCTAACCTTCAATTACGTTAGTAATGACATGATTACATATATGCTTGTGAATTGAGGATATTTACTTGCTATAGAATTCACGACTATCACCGTTAAGTGTTTAATATAAATCACTTAACGCCATCACACAAGATAATTGTGAATACTTATGAAAAAAAATTCAATTTGCAAACTGAAATATTTTCAGTAGTAATACCCCTAGGGTCTTGATAATACCGAGATAATTTTGTCATAGAGAATGCTGAAAGCGTGTTGCTTGATATTATCTTGTTATTATCTTTGAGCAACACGCTTGAAGGATTCTCTACGATAAAATTTTGAGTATTTATCAAGACCCGAGTAGCATTCGATAAGATAATTTTTTACTTTGTAGATATCAAAAAATTGATTTTAAATCTGACGTTTAATAATTTATTAGTTATAATCAAACAAATATTATTCATTTTTATTCAAAACTACAGTTGTGAAAAGTACAATTGGTGAATTAATTGAATCGTTAGATGCCATATCAAATTATTCGCGACATTTTTAATCCAGTTGTCAGTTTGACGTTTAATTAATGTTCAATAAAAAGTGAACACCAAATTGAAAACACCACATGTAGGGTATTATCGCTGTAATACAGCGGTGATTGGATGAAATTTGACACATGACTTGAAATTAAGTAATTTGATTGGTTACCATACTCAGTAAAAAATTATCAAGGTATTTACAGATGTGTACTGCCATAGAGACGTCATTACCATTCAAGGCTACAATCGTAGATTTCTGCTTCAAAATCTTTGATTTTTCAAGAACAATTTTTTTTATTATTTTTTGTGAAGCCCATAAGTATTCCATACAATAAATGGTACCTACACTATCAAGAATACAGACGAAATAAGTTACCCAGGAAGTATTATCAATAACAAAAATGAGGAAATGAATACAAGAATAACAAAAAGGAACAGTAGCGCAGGAGCTCTGTTGAAGACATTTGAATCGAAACAAAACAAACCAAAAATTCATCAAACAATGATCATAAGACAGTCTTTCAGGGAGCAGAGCTGTGGATCATGGAAAAAAAAGAAGAAAAATTACTAGATTTATGGAGGAGAAAAATACTCGGGAGAATATATGGGGGGAGGAAAGTAGCAGATATCTGGATCAGAGGAGCATATCAGAAGCTCATGGAATACTATGAAATATCAACGGTAGAAAGGTCGTAACGATAAGATACTTAGGGCACATAGAGAGACTTGCGAATACCAGAGCTACAAAATAAAAAGAAGTGAATAGAAGCAGTAGAAAAGGGTCTAGAGCTGTTGAACCTATGCAAATGGGAAGAGGTGGCAAAAAATAGAAAAAAGGATGGGGGAAAATAGCAAACCAGGCCTTCATGGCTTGAAGAGCTGTTATTAAAGCTCATGTTTACATACATCGTGGAGCTGTTTTTCAAAATCAGTTATCATGCCTATTGAATTTATTAAAGAATTCAATAAAGCACATTAAAGTTTTACACTCTTCTGGTGAATGAATACCTTGCTTATTCCAAATGTGGATCATACTGGTAAATATATTCATTCGTTAACACCCTCCGCTATATTAAGCTGATCCGTTTACCATTGGTATAGTTGAAAATTGAAAAAGACTTTGCATGTTTGCAGTTCACTTGTACTTCCTCAAAGATAATGTCGTCCATTGTTCACTAGTGAATGATGATGGAAAAATATAACTTTTTCTGACTGGGATTAAAGTGTACGGGCAAGGAATCAAGCTTGACGATAAGCCACAAGTTGTTTCAAGCCGAAATTCACGCTCAGTTCAATATTGATAAAGGATATAGGAGGCAAAGGATTATCATTATGTCGAATAGTCAAACAGCCATTAAAGCACTTGAGTAATCGTCACCCTACTGTTGGTTCCAGGACATACTGGAATAGAAGATGAACTAGCGAATAGAGAGGCTGTAACTCTTTTTTGGGGGCCGGCACCCTTTTGCGATATCAGATCCAGTGTAATATTGGAAGAATTGGACATCTCCAAACAAAATATCTGACCATTGGGAAAATCTGGTTAGGCTAGAGCAATTATTGGAGATACTTCTGGAAAACTATAGATTAGAAGAGAGTGATCACCTACCATGAATAAGGCTTGCAGACATTTTCCAATTTCTCCGGGAAATAGATCTAAAGGAGCTACTATCCTTTGGGACACAATACATCTTTCAGGTTTCATTGAACGTCACCCCATTATACATACATACATATTTTACAGTGAATAATAATTGTGGAACATGAACATGACATTTTCAACAGTATTCACTGACTCTGGTAGTGTCTGGTCGTCAACCTCACTGTCAATTTTCAAGGAAACGATTTTATAGGCAAGAAAATGGAAGTCAAACATTGTAACGATGAAAATTCCTCAGTTTATGATATTGATTGCGATTTGAGAAAATTAGTATGTGCTTCTCATAGTAAAAGTACATTTCAGGATTCAACACTTGACAATTTGAATTCTCTTCCGGAAATGTATCCACAATTGTTTTTTTCCAATCATTTGGGAAAAATATTTACTTAAAACCGTTTGCTGTTTGTTATTTTTTGACCTTTTTCCTATTAGATACCGTTTTCAGCGGAAAATTGAGCAGAAAAACAGGAAAATTTGTTTTCAACAATTTTCATATTTTCTTTCCATTATGAATTTCACAGAAAAAAACATTTAATTAGATTATTATTCGTCGTTCAACTGAATACCTGTATACTTTTCGAGCTGCAGTATTTAATATTTTAATACCAATATATTTTAGTACTCTTGTTAGACGATAACCTGAGGAAGACAATCACAAGTACAAATTGAATTTCTACTGCAATGCAATAATTGAGGAACTATTGGGCCGACTCGTGCAAATGTACATCTTTCATTAACATTTCAATCTAGACAAAGCTAGTTAGGGTGAATTTGGGAATTAAAATTTGAAAAGGTGTCTAGCAAGAATAAACAATGCAAATGAACAACGATTATAATTGATGCATAACCAATAACTATCCCTGAGAAGTGTTTTATAAAAGTCCTCAAAAATAATTACACGGTAGGAACTTTAGTTCCTTTTAAGCGAAAATTATGTAACACATCTGAAGTTATAGATAAACAATTTGCATATTCCTCGAAGGTCGAGTGGTAAGCAAACCAGAGTCTCACGCGGTAGACCCGGGTTCGATTCCCCGTGAAGAGGTTTTTTTATTGTTAATTTTATTTTTTAATAATCAACAGGTAGACCTTCGAAATATTTAGCAGAATATTTATTATTATAGATAATGGTACGGTACCCTTCATGAGAGAGTCCGACTGGCAACATCCACTTATAACAGCATCGTATATTTAAAAAGGGAAACCGTAGCATTATACAAATTGGACATCCAAGAACTGTACGTTTACCACAAAAAAATTTTTGGAAACATAAAATTGAATTGTAAAATTTTCAATTTGAAGTTATTTTTAATACAGTTTATAAAAATTTTTATTTTCTAGATTTTTTCTCAAGTGGGTCGTAGAAAAAATATGCTGTTCGACTCGTGTGGATTGTCCAAATCGCACTTGAACGATTGAGCACTCCGCCTACGGCGTCGTGCTCAAACTTGTCTTGGTGCGATATGGCCATCATATCCACACTAGTTGCACCAACTACAACTTCTATCAAAATACGATCTTTCACATTTGAAAACAACCTTCCAAATGTCAGATCAATTTATCCATCCATTTTAAAGTTATCGAATTAAAACATTCAAGTTTCCAAAATTTCAACACCCTGTACCTATTTCGAAAAGTAAATGTGCTAGACCCCTCAATCCTCATATCATTTTGTTCAATTTTACGAGAGGAATCTACATGCAAACGTTGTAATTACCCTTAACGTTCGAGATGCTTATACCATTTTTAGCGCGATCGTATTGAAATAAATTCCGAATAAAAAAATTTCTTCGAAAGGAACGAAATGTCAAAAGTGACATTTATACTTCTTGATCAGTTTAAAATATATTTTGCATTTTGGTGAAATTGTTTACATGCTATTTATTACTTTTTGACGTCTGAACGGTAAGTAAATCACTTACCGACGTGTTAAACTTAGAAACCAGTAATCACAACCTACCGTTCTGACAACGGATGCTGTAATTAAACAAAAAAGATCAATCGCGCAAAAAAAACTATGGAAATAATAGTAAAAATTTATCCGAACAAATTCAAGTAGATCACCAGCACTGCGAATACCAGCTTTGCATAAAATTTCAATATAGCATCGGTGGTTCAGTGGCAGAATGCTCGCCTTCCGCGTGGGCGGCCCGGGTTCGAATCCTGGACGAAGCATATGAATCGCTGCTTCGTAAACGAGAGAGAGAGAGAGAGAGAGAGAGAGACTCAGGAGAGAGCACACGCACGCAAGCAAGGCACATAACGAAGCAACGTAACATAACGTAACGTAACGTAACGGTCAGATATTTTGCGTCACGACCCCCGGTCGCTCAAGCATAACCTGACGTAGCTAAAGTTCCAAAAATTACTTTACGTGTTAAATGTCAGGTTGATAGACGTCAGTCAGCAGGCAGTGTTGCAAAGTGCAGGAACATTTAGTGGAGGAATGAAAAAAAGTTCTTGATTGCCTCGGAAACTTCTAGATTTTGATATCTGGCAACACTGTCAGCAGGCTGGTCCCTCATGCTTCTCATAACGACTTAGGTGCTTTGCCTAATAGTGCGATGAGCTAACCTGGTTGTATTTTATAAACCTTGGTTAAAAGAAATTAGACATTCTATATGAGGTGAAGGGGATATAAATGCTATGAAATTAAATTATTGCTCCACTAACGCAAGATGTCTATTACGTGGCTATTACACCTGCAATGGAAATAATTGTAACAAATGAGGACAACATTGATTTGTTTTGAAATATACTTATTATTACCATTATTCTCCATTTCAAGCATTCAGCTTTTATTTCCAACCTCTGCTAACGTGCGGTTCATTTCCAGTCCATTGGCATTTAACTCTATTAATTGAGTTAACTGTATAAACCCTCACTTCGTGGAATCTACTCATCATATGGTTTTAAATGAAACGAACTGTTTTTAAATGACTCCACAATATATTTGTAAAAAATCTGTTAATTGCAAGTAAATTGACAATTGTTTCTGATGATGATATTTATATCGAAACAATTGTCAATTTACTTGCAATTAACAGATTTTTTACAAATATATTGTGGAGTCATTTAAAAACAGTTCGTTTCATTTAAAACCATAAAACTCTATTAATATTAAGCTGATTCTTATTTGTAAACATTTCGTATTCAAAATTATTTGAGCTTCCTGTATTTTCTACCCAACATTTTCCTTTATTTACAAACAATAAATACGACAATCCCTTGATATAATGAATGAACAAATAAATTACAAATTCCATAAATAATCCTAAAATAAAGGATAAAACGAACTGTTTAACTGAAAACCCGACCGACTTATCTATATTTCAAGCGTCCCACCCTTTTTATCGCGAATGTCACTAGCGTCGTACATCGTTTGTTCACCCAGAATGCATAACCCTCTTGTTTTATTTAAAGCAAGTTAAAATATTTCCAGTTGAGGGTGTATGCATGTGCACTGTCTGGGGAGATTTTAAATGTGGAAAGCAAGCGGTTTTCATAATATAGGTACTATATAAAGAATGGTACAATCTTTCTTAACGCCGTGAGGGAATTGGGTTCAAGAGTTATAGTTGTTGCACCACGCACGGAGGTGATTCATGGGATAATTCACAGGGCGACTTTAAGAAATTCGGGTTTAACGCAGGAAACTTGAAAAATCTAAACAGTATTGTCAGTGGTGATGAATTTTGAGTTTCCCGCCTTTCTCGCATTTTGCGACGTCTCCCTCGCTTTCGCTTTATGTATGTGCACGTACCTTTACACCGACGGGGTATTTGGAAAAAAATATATCTCATTGTTGTGAATCCACCTTCCTCATTCTTGATATACAGGGTAGCCCATTAGTGCAACAAAGGTAAATATCCGTGATTCTCCGGTACTATGAGAGATGACGGAAAACTTCAAAATTATTTTCGTTGCACTCGAAAGAACCGCCACAGTGAAAATTTCCCATTCTCTAAATACAACACACTGTTTATTTTCCGACTTTTCAGATTCTACACATAGATTCAACCTTCTTCGGATGCGGAGGAATTTTTTTGCGCTTACAATTTTTGTTGGCTTGTTTATCAATGCTTACCATTTTAATATGTTCCATATTTTTTGCAATATACAGATGTTAATAGTTTTTTTTGTGAGATAACATTTTTAGTGCGATCATTCAAGGCATTTGATTTTCACGATTTTAAGTGCAAACATGAATCGTCAAGTCATAAGTGAGATTGGCCGTGCAAGAATAGTGGCTTCAGTTGAAGAAGGTCATTCTCAAAGGTTCGCGGCAAACAGAGTTGGCGTTTGGCAAAGTGATGTGTCTCGTGTATGGAACCGGTATCTCCAGACCAATTCTCTTCGTGATAGACCTAGAAGCGGTAGAAGGCGTGTTACTAATCAGCGGCAGCTGCTCAGCTTGCCCATGCTCGCCCCGTGCCGCCCTTCAGAGGAGAAAGTGCTATGTTTTGGGTTGGTATCATGTTAAATGATCGCACAGAATCAATTCATGTGGAGGGAACGATGACTGGTGATAGGTATCTCAGAGAGATTCTACATCCTCACGTGAGACTATGGCGCGCAGCTGTTGGCAATTTCTTTGTTTTTATGGACGATAACGCCCGACCTCATCGGACAAAAGCTGTAAATGAGTATCTTGAAACTGAAGGGATCAATCGTTTGAACTGGCCTGCCCTATCTCCTGACATGAATCCCATAGAACATGCTTGGGACATGCTTGCCAGGGCAGTGGCAGCACGCAGAAATCCACCCAGAAGTGTACAAGAGCTTGTTCATGCGGCCCAAGAAGAATGGCGAAATATTCCTCAACAGAATATCAATGATTTGGTAAAAAGCATGGGCAGGCGACTTCAAGCTTGCATACATTCTAGAGGTGGAAAAACTCTTTATTAAAAGTTCTCATGAAGGTTCTCACTGAACCTTTTCTTTACAAAGAATCAATTTGTATTTAATTTATTTAATTTCTAAGAACACTTTTCATGTTTAAAGCAAGTTTATTATTGGATAATAAAAATTTTTGACATATATACACGTTTTTTTTTTATTGAAACTAATTATTTGATTAATCTCTGATCCATTTATAATGAATACATTTTTTTTCAAATTTAGGGTGATGCAAAACTTTTGAATCTATGTGTATATAAATTTATAATAACCTCTCATTAAATGCAATATTAGTCTATAATCAATAATTTCCAGCATGTAGAGTTTGGAAAAATTATATCTTCGAGTTTGACAACCTCTTGGTTTCTAACAGTACAAACGGCGCATATGTCTATTTTTTCATTCATTTTCATTAATTAAACTTCCGGCTGATCCGGATGTAACTTTACATAGATCTTCCGGTGTAACCGGAAGGTGATTATTTCAAAGCTTTCGAATCTCAAAAATGTAATTTTTTTAAAGCCAATTTCTCGAAAGCTATTAACCTCAGAATGATAATGCATTAAATGAAAAATAATTATAATTTTAACATATGCAGGGTGCTCTATTTAAAAAATGGGAAATTTTGACCGAGCTGGTTTTTTGGAGCACTTTGTATAGACAAAAGTAGTTTAATAAGAGGCACAGCTTAACCCTTGATAAGCTACAGTTTTCCGCTATCTATATTGACATTTGTCGCATTGATAGGTCACCCCGTTGTAAGAATCATGCAAAGTCTTAACGCATTTGGGCTAGGTTTTGTCATATCTGACAGATATTGTACACAATAGGGCATGTCCACCAACTGACAGTTGACAATACCTTTGAGAAAATAAGGGTTTACTTAACGAGTGCGGAAAGTGATATTTTTCCGCACGCTATTGCGGAGTTCGGCTAGCAATCGCATGCGGAAAAAACCCAAAAGTTGACATAATAGTATATTAAAGTATAAGTGAATATTAAGGTCTTTGAAACAAGTGTTTTATTTATTTATTCATTTATTTACGGGCGAACCCATTTCACAAAAAGTGATTACAATCTTAAAAATACAAAACATTTATACATATAAAGTACAGAACATACAAAAGATATAATTCACTATAAATAAAAATATGTAAGATATAAGAAATACAGAAAACACGTAACTAAAAAGAACCAAATATCATTAATACAATTAATCATCTAAGTATACTTGACAGTGTTCGTTTAAAACTGATAAAACCCGTGGAGAAATCAAGTTCAGGATATTGATTAGCACCTCTCAGTGTTCGTGGTATAAATGAAAATTGTGCATAATTCGTTCTACAAAACGGAACATGAAAGGAAGTAACCTGCCTTGTCTGGCGACTAGGAACTTCAAAGTTAATTCTGGCTAACAAGTCGGGACATTCGATTAAAAAATTTAGTATTTTGAACAATAAAATTAGGTCATGCTGATCTCGCCGTTGCTTTAAAGTGGTAATATTTAAATTTTGCTGGATGGTTTCATAGTCTAAGTATCTACCCATTTTGAATGCTACGTGTCTAAGGAATCTGTGCTGAACGCTTTCGATTTTGTCAATATAAACTAAATATTGTGGAGACCACACTGAAGCGCAGTATTCCAAATGGGGTCTGACTAACGAACAGTAAAGCACTTTTAAAGGATGTATACTAGTAAAATCAACGGTAATACGCTTAATGTAGCCAAGTAGACTCAGAGATTTACTAACAATAGTTTTAATATGTTCCTGAAAAGTGAGTGTGGTATCCAACAATATCCCTAAGTCTTTAACAATATTTCGAGATTCCAGAACCACATTGTTAAGAGTGTAGTCATACAATACTGGGTTGTTAGTTCGGTGAAACCTCATAATATGACATTTTCTTGTATTTAGCTCCATTCCATTACTTATACACCAATTATGCAGCATATTCAAATCAGACTGCAGATTTTCAGCTTCCATACTAGATTTTATTACAGAAAAAACCTTTAAATCGTCGGCAAACATAAGCACTATTCCATAGTGGAAACTACTAATAATATCATTAATAAACAAATTAAACAACAAAGGCCCCAAGTGAGAACCCTGGGGTACACCAGAAAGAACAGAGATCTCATTCGACAAACAATGATTAACACGTACTATTTGTTTTCTATTCGTAAGATAATCCTTAATCCAATTTAACAATTGTCCTACAATACCATAATTTTCAAGTTTGGCTACTAGGAGCTCATGATTAACTCTGTCGAAGGCCTTGGAGAAGTCAGTGTAGATAGCATCTACTTGGTAACCATTCTCCAAGGCCTCCATTATGTGACTAATGTAATTCAGTAAATTAACTTCAGTTGATTTGCCTTCGCAAAAGCCATACTGTTGGGGAATGATAGTGTTCCTGAATATGCAGGAGAGATGCTTAGTCAGTATACTCTCAAACAGTTTAGGAATAGCGCTTAATATTGAAATGGGGCGATAGTTTTTTATATCACGTTTGTTACCTGATTTATAAATAGGTGTCATGTAGCTCAATTTCCAGTAATCGGGAAATTGACCAGAGGCTAACGATTCATTAAAAATACAGTAAAGTGGACGAGCTAGAACAAAACTACAGTATTTTAACAAGCTCGGTGGAATAGCATCAGGACCAGGTCCTTTTCGTACATTTAGATTAGATAAACCTTCATATATTTCAGAAATATTAATGTAAAAATTTGCTACGTTAATATGACAGGAGTTGTTGAACTGAGGTATGTTGATATTTTTAGTTTGGTAAAGTGATGAAAAATGATTGGCAAATAAATTAACAGTTTCGGACCAAGAGCTAGACTTAATATTATCTAAAAACATGTCATTTGGTAATGAATGCTGTCCTTTACATGCCTTTGCAAAACTCCAAAATAATTTACCGTCTACTTGTACAGATTGCTGAGCTTCTTCAATAAACCTATCATAACATTGTTCAGATAACAATTTACATTGAGATCTTAAGTTAGAGAATCTGTTATAACTGTCATCGTTCAATAATCTTTTATGGTCTTTATGAGCTTGCTTTTTAAGTATAATCAATTTACATAATTCTCCAGAGAACCACAGCGGAAATTTTTGCTTCGTATATTTTTTAATCGGTACGTGTAATTCTATGATTGAGTAGAGAGCATCATAAAAAATATTAATCATTACATCAAGTGGTTTATTTAACAGTAAACTATCCCATGGGATCGCACCCAAACAGTCATTAATAGCTGGAAAATTAGCATTTTTAAAATCAAAATAGTATTGTGGAACATGCTCATCTGCCCCATTATCAGTTATATTTAGTTTCAAATTTGTCAGAAGTGGTGGGTGGTGATTATCCGGAAAAATTAAGTATTCTGAAGATTTAGTAATGGTAAGGTTATTGTGAGAGAATACCAATTTAAAGACCAATTATCCACGAATACTTTACGCTATTTTTTTTTATTGGTGCAAATTATAAATACTGGTCTATAACTACTACAACAACAAGAAATGGAAATCATAGATGTAAATAAGAACTTGCGTTGTCATGGAAATAGGAAAAGCATAAACTAATTTGTATTTTGATGGAAGTTCAACCTCATTGAGTTCTGTGAATGTCAATAGTATTAATTAGGCAATCCATCGATCTGTCAAAATAAATTCAATATGGCCGCGACGGTCGAACAAATAACAAAGTTGTGTTTGAGTGTTTGTTTATCCATTGGTTTTCTTTCTGTTTTTTGGCTGTAAATTGTGATTTTTGATTAGTAAAGTGTTTGTCTTGTGAAATGCCTTCGATATGTATTGTGGTTGGTTGTGGAAGCCGTTCTAATCGTGATGATGTTTCGTTTTATCGCGTTCTCGCAGAGACAAAACACAGGTTTTTAACGGAGAAAAACGATTTGACCAAACTTCGCAGGGCTGCATGGATTGCGGCAATAAAGAGAGACGATCTGACCGAATCTATATTGAAACACCAGAAAGTTTGCAGTAGACACTTTATAACTGGTAGGCTTCTTATCAAATATTATCTTGAATAGCATATCAACTCTTCTAGCTCCTAGTACCTATACGTAATTTGTACTCAAGTAGGTATTAACCTATTTTAGGCAAACCTGCTGCCCTCGAAGATAAAGACCACCCTCACTGGGTACCATTTCAACATATGGGACATGTGTCTCAGAAAGTGAAAAAAAGGGCTGCAGATGTTGAGAGAAAGAATCGCAGAGATAAAAGGACAAAACTGACACGCATAGGTCTGACACGTTACTGAATCAAATGTTTGACCGTCGCTGCCATATTGAAAAGATCACGTGGTCTGGATTGCCTAATTCAAATACCATTTCCCAAGATTTAAGAAATCGAAATATTAATATTCCAAACAATACCAACGGCACTTTCCATTTTAATTTATAAATTTGACATTGTCCTGTCAGATCAATAATAGAAAAATTATCAATTAGACATGATTAATACCATAGATTTAGACTTCGTTTCTCGAATTGTTTAGGTTGCCACGGTAACTTTAAAACACGCGCGTGTTTTAAAGTTCGATTCAAACACGCTGAAGCGTGCTTTAAATAGGTAAAATGGTTCACCAATAAAAAAAAAAAACATTTAAAGGGTTCAATGAAACTCAAAGTCAGACCACAATATATTTAATGTCCAGTGGGACTCAAAACTTGCAACTAGTTTCGGTAACAATTACCATCAACAGGCTGTAACAAATAGAAAATGGTACCATATTGTAAAGATCTAAAGAGGCAATGAAATTGATGTAATAAAGTTGCGATCAAATAATATTTTACAATCAAGTTAAATAATTATAAAGAAAAGTAATAATATGTACCATAAATAAGACAAAAGTTATGAAAAGCTAAATATTACAAATTTTTTTAAATAAATTGGAAAAGTTACCCGTATAAAATTTGGAACTGGAAAAGTAAGAACATCATTATCATTAGTTCATCAAGTAGTAATCTTTAACGAAGCGAAAGTACTTAATTAAAATTGTGGAATGAAAAAATCAAATTAAGAGTAGAAGAAAAGAAAGTGGGGAACCAGTTTTCTCATGAGAAAACCTTAAACACATGAAAACATATGAAAACATCAACTTATGATGTAAAATTCAAATTCAAGTAGAAATTAATGTTCAATTTAATGAAATTCAATCTCTTAAAATTAACTAAAAGGAAGTTTTTCAATAGATCATCATCAAATTCCTCTAGGCATGACGCCACGTGGCTCTATTTATGTCAAATATAATAGAATCTAACCTGAACGCAATAAAATTTTGCTTGGTTTTTACTAAATTAGGTTTAAGTCGCGAGAGAAGCGAGCAATACACCCAATTTTTCTCGTTTGACGAGACCAGACGAGAGATAGCGGCAACACTAGTGAGTTTCGAGAAACCAATCCCCAACGACGAATGATCCTCCACCAACACAAAGCAAGTTCCAACAAAGCTCGGGATACAATTAAGTCTTTAAAGCAAGAAAACATACAAAGGTTCCAGTCCTCATAGGATGCGCAGTGAAGGCATTGGAAAACTTTATTTTGATTGTACCAGCAAGCGAGTGGAACTGCTTTCAGAATTGGTACCTAAAGATGCAAAAATGCATTTTACCTTGTAGGAATACGTGGAAAATGTCAAAATATATATCAATTTGGTGAAATTGCTTCAATTCAGTTTAGTTAGGAAGTAGTTTAAATACAAATTCGGCATATTTAACCACAAAGTTTGTGGTTACCTATCGTAGGATTAAAATAATGAAATCTCGGCAACCGCTGTCTGTGAAAGTGGCGGTCCTGCAGAGACATTAATTACATCCGTAGTCGGATCACGTAAATAAATAGCGGCTTCCTTCATCTCATTATCATTATTGTTATATACGGTAGGTAGAGTCGACTCCAATCAGCATCCTTCAATAACATATTATCACCAAAAAAACTAATTTTTTTATGACGCACGAAAAATTTTCTTTTCTATTGACTTGAGGATATGAAATGACTTTTCGAAGATTAATTTCCCATTGTCAAAATATGAAGTTGTCCTGTGGGGTCCTTTTGAGTGAAGGCTCATTTTCTGTACAGTTAGACGACCCGTTTTGTTGGCAATATCGCTTATATATGGCAGGGCGATATATAATATACTTCATCTTTTATTTATATAAGAGATCCTTTTATTGTATCATAGCTGACGGGGATTAATTTGGACTCGAGTAGCGAAAGTCGGAGGCGGGATCGGAAATAAATTATTATTTTATTTATTGCGAGAATAAAGTGATTAACAAATATTTGTATTCGTCTTTGAATACGAAAAATACAGATGTGTATTATTATTACAGGAATGGAAAAACTGTGGAAATTTTCAGAAAAATTAATTTTGTTTAGCAACTTAAATGGTATACCACATAAGATCGGAAGGTAGATTTTCATTGGTGAGCATAAAACATGGAAACTATTTGGATGTGAGAGTAAGTGGAAAGATGACGCCGAAGTTGATATCAAACTGCCAAAGAAAATTTACTGAAGAAGAAATTTGAATCGGACCTGTAAGGCATCCTATTTAGTTTTGCCATCAAATACCTGTACTGTGAGAAGAGTTATAGACTTCTGGTGTAATTCACCAGGATTTGTTTGGGGACAAAACCTACGTATTCAAAAAGACCTCTTTGAAGTGTTGCCTGGAACATCATACTGTAAGACTGAAGAAAGCAGAAGCCACAAATTTCTTTAGGAAAAAATAACGACTAAAACCTGACTATACATACGCTTTTCTCGGTATAATTGCCGAAGAAGATCCGCAAGGAACGGTCATGATGGTACTAGCCTGGTACAAAAACTTTCGTGCCTGGACATTACAGTGACTGAAATGACTCCTAGAGCAGCAATTTAAGTACTATTAGACCACCTTCCATACACCTTGTAATACCTTGAAATATGCAAACGCGTATTCATAGACTAGAAAATACGATAAACAGCCTAAACCATAGATCAGGAATCGTACTAGGCATGAGAGAGAACAAACTACACAACCTTCCCCATATTCCTCCAAAACTAATATTTAGCTGCCTTCAGTATGCAGTATGCATTTGAACCGATGCCAGTTGTTCAGATGAGGTGGAGAACGCGGAAGTAGATTGTATTGAAGCGTCAAGGAGGAACTTGGCAAGAACGAAATTCTACAAAACTGTAGATGAGGAGGGATAGATACCTTCCTAGGGAAAATCAGCGCAATTCTTTGGAAAATGGACTTTATATAGTAGAGATAAGATGGAGTATCCCTGCAGGCGTCAAAATGTTCCTCTCAAAGAGTGGATAGTTGACAAAACAGACCTATTTTTTGTGGTGGTGGTGATTTTAGTTTTAGAAAATGGTTTGATTGAAATAGATATTAACTCACTTCCATAAGACGAAGAGGGCACTACGAAAGAGAAACAAAATGATTAATTTGAACGAAACTAATACCAAAAAACTAAAGTAGTTTATTGCAGGCTTCTAGGCATCTAGTTATAGCAATTCATTGCATTGAGTCAGCTGGACTACTTGACATTCCAATAACGATTCATGGATCTCAGAGTACCAGCGGTTGAGCACTATTAGAAAACGTACGAATAAAATACACTTCAAATTTTATATGCCATCGTACTAACACAAATATAATCTTTCACTTAATGATCACTTCATCTAAATTTAAAAATCGGAATGCTGCAAATTCTTGAGTAAAACGGAAAAAAGGTAGATATTTTTCATCTTCTTTCCCTTGGAAAAAAAATGTCTGGTATCACTCGACTCTTATCACAGGCTTTAGAGAACCAACATTAACCTATCATTATTATTATACAGAGTAGGAAGTCTATCTGGAACAAATTTTGTAACTTGATGAATAAAGGTTTATCGCAAAATTCCTGAAACCCGTCAATTTTTATTCTCAATGGGGCATATCACAAAGAGATTTCTCTCTTTCCAATTATTTGGGGGGTTGCAGTCACCCCCAACGAGTTTTTTAAACGAATGGGTAGGTTGATTGATTTTTTATTTGGAAGCTTTCTCAATTGCCAATAGGTACAATTCCATTTTTTTGTTACTTTTTATAAGCAATGTGCCGGAAAATGTAACACTGTAACACTTCCGGCGTTACTTGCCTAATTTCGCCCCGGATTATTTTTTGAAGCTCGAGGATGTCGTAAGGTTAAGTGGCATAAACCTTGCTCTTTTGATATCCCCATAAAAAAATCTAATGAAGTGAGATCGGGTGATCTTTCTGGCCACTCAATCGGGCCCCCTTTTCCAATACACCTATTTAGAAACACTTCGTTATGTTAGGTCCTTACATTTTGAGCAGAATGAGTTAGTGCTTCATCTTGTTGAAACCACATACTTTGGTAACCAAGGCTGGGATCCAAATTAGTTCCAATAATTCCAGCCAAGATGTTTGTTTTTTGAAGCCTTTGGTATGGCATTCACGCATCCAAAGGGGATTTTCGTCAGCCCAATAGCGTCAGTTCTGTCGATTAACGTGCCCATGTAATGTGAACGTAGCCTCATCAGAAAACAGCACCCATTCCAAAGCAATTTGTCCACCATATCGATAAAAGCTCTAATCGAGCTTACGATCAGGATCATCTTCGTTAAGCTCCTGTAGGTTTTGCATCTCATATGGCGGCTTTTTGGCTTTTTCAAGAATTTTTAAAACGCTTGTGTAACTGACACCATGGACTTATTTGTCTAGTTGGAGTAACAGGATTTTCTTCAACTCCCAACAATATTTTCAACCCTGCTTTTCCGTCGACTTTTAAAAGCTTTTGTCGAGGAGCATCCCTCACGTGGTCCAGCTCCCATATCGAGTTTTAGTTTTGCTAATCGTACTTCGATTAATTGGAGGTAATTCTGGATGAACTCCAGTAAACGAACCAGTGACTTCAGCCTGTGGTGTTCGACTTCTGTCCCCATATCCGGTCAATATTGAAATTTCAATACGGTTAAATAGGGCATTTTCTTATTTTCCGTGTTTAATTTACACGTTGGAATGCAAACAAGTACTTACAAATCAATTACATTCAGTTCAAATTGACCGAAAAACTATCGAGCAGGTTTTTTGGGGTTATCAAGTGAGAAAAAATGTATCCATACATTAAAGTAATTTCAGTAAATATTTGCTTATTCCATTTTTTTCTGACACATTGCTTATAAAAATAACAAAAAAAATGGAAAAGCTTTCAAATGGAAAATTAATCAACCTACCCTTCCATTAAAAAAAAGTTGGGGGTGTCTGCAACTCCCCAGATAATTAGAAAGATAAACAAATCTCTTTGTAATATGCCATATTGAAAATAAAAATTGTTTCAGGAATTTTGCTATCAACTTTTATTTATCAGGTCACAGAATATTTTCCAGTTAGACTTTCCACTCTGTATCATACACAATACAATCCCTTTTTTTTAAATTGTCCCGTTTTACTTTCCCCCGAAATGTTTATACTTATTTCATATTAGGATCACGTCCGTTTCATATTAGGACCGTAAAAAGATAAATATTTTTCGGGGGTAATATCCCTAGTGCATTTAGTTTTTCCACAGAAAAAATTAGATGCACGAGGGATTCTTGGTTAGATTATTTCCTGAGTTAAATAAATTATTTCAATACAACCTTTTTTTAAATTAAAATAATAAGAACAATAATTAATAAGAACGATATAACTTTCAAGCTAGGAAAGGTAATTACTTCAAACTCATTTTAAATTACTATTAATATAAAAATTACAATTATTGTAGGTTACAGAAGTCTTGTTATCCATATCGGTTATAGTATATTACATAACGTGTGCGGAAAGTGACATTTTTCACACGAGTGTGAAAAATCACTTTCGCACGAGTAAGGTACAGTATTTCTCCTACGATCACGTGATAATTTCACCAAATAATGTGTAATCAACATCTGACATATTAATACACAAAATGTTACAATTAAACTCAACAAAATTGATTTCAAAACTAACAAAAGCTATCAATAGTAACAAAAATTCAAGAAGTTTAACTATATAATATAGGTAGGTTATTACAATTTTCAATTGGTTGGATTATAGAAATTGAAAGTGAAATTATTATTGTTCATCATACTTTATACATACTTATCATAAGGCGTTTTCGGAAACTTACTCCGGCTCACTAACTCGATCCAGATGGGTCACGTGATGAATCACTCCGATCACCTACCCGAGAACTGTCGTTTACGAACTAATAGGTTTCGTGTTTGATCTGACAGCTAACGTCATAACAAAAAATACATCTCTTCTTCAACTTCGTCATCATCTTCAAAAAATAATCAAATGCCAACGCTGTTAATGTAGCAAGGCCCCTTTTCATGTTTGATAAAAGCAATATATTTCGTTACCACCAAAAGAATTAGGTTATGTTATATAACCCTTCAGCACAGAGTACCTGTGCCTTCAGTAATGCGCATGCGGTGCCTATAGCGTTTCTATCGACCTACCTCTCAGGGTGGGTTACGAAAAATGAACCTGGGTCAGTCATCCAGTCAACAACTCGGAAGTTTCCGAACACAGGTAGGCAACTCGGCTTAGGTAAACGAACGTGCAGTTTAGGGATCGTGTCACCCCGAGTAAGTTTCCGAAAACGCCTATAAATACCTTTCAAGATGATTACATTTTCCTACTAATATAACAGGTGATTTGGATTAGTTGGTACAACATCGGACTTTTGACGAAGAGTACGCGAGTTTGATCCTCGACCGCGCTCAAAATTTTTTTTAATCAAGAAAATGACAAAAATTTCACTTTTCGAATAGATCGCTTCAGATTTAGATACTACATGGGTGAATATAATTAAAAAGTATATATTTGACAGCTTGCCAGTGGTAAATCTTAATAAAAATTCATTCGACAGCTTTATCACACGTACTGATAAGTTTTTTTTTCCGTACGCGTATGAATAAAGGCCACTTTCTATAGAACTAGACAGTGCGATATATGTCACTTTCCTATGTAATCGTAGCAAAAAAATTTTTCAATCATGTTTGTAGTAGCACTTGCATGAAATTTTTTCGATTCTTTTGTCTGGAAAAACTGCTGACAGCTGACAGCTAAGTTGACAGTTGTTAAGTAATTTTTCCACTTAAAATTTGTATTTGACATACCAATTCTTGATGGCGATTGGTCAAAATTAATACTAAGGAAATAATCATGGAAAAAACTATGGATACTCTAAAAATATAAGGGGTACCTTCTAAATATAATATGAATCGGGAACTACCAGCTAAGGTAAATGGATGATACACCGCCAAATGGAATTAGTTATTTGTTAATTTTAGACAAAACCCAACTCATAAAATTTTGTCAAACCCGAGTGATTTATATTTGCATTTAATGAGTTTGATAATTGAATATAACCTTTTACGGATATTATATCCAACATAAATATTGAGAACTCCATTTAATAGCTACATTATAAACTAAAACAACATATTGTAGTTTTCTATATTAATAAAATCTCTCGTAAAATTCGAGAGCAGTAAAACTTCACTTTTCATCCTCCGTCCTAATCTTATAGCCTTAATAAAATAACCTATAAAAGAAAAGGATGAGTCACGCATATTACGATTCAACTACCTACAAAATATAAGGTCCTAGGGACGTATGTTTGAAAAAGGATTCGTTCATATATAACAATTTGTTTTCCGTTTCACTGAGATATTCTAAATGGCAGTGGCATTTTTCGTTAGTCAAAAGTAAGGATAATATCAATCCTGTAGATTCTGTCTTACTTATTGTCTTTTAGAAAGACCGAAATAATTGGCAACTGGAAATTGAGAAGCACGATGCTCTAAAAAATAGATAACTGTTTGTAGTCAAAATATCGTCCAGGTGTTGCATACCTCACTTGGAGCTTAATTCTCCCCCGAAGAGTGCTTCAATTGTTTTCAACAGTGTTAACTCTTTTTCTTGGAGCTTCATCATTTCCCGAAGTAGAGTTTTGAAGATCATTATTACTCAGTGTTAAATACCTTCCTTGTAGCTTGGAGAGTCTTATCTGGAAATAAGGTTTGCTCCAGTGTTGAATTTTTTCCCGAGGTTGGGTGTTTTTTTTGGAAGATGTGTTTTCAATGGGTGTTCACTACCAGAGGATGACCACAGGAAGGAGTAGCATCCCCATTAATGTGGAGTCTGACGGTTGAAGAACTCCTGTGTGGTTTGACGGACCTCGGAATATCCTATGGATATGCCGATGATATTGTCATAACAGCCAGGGGGAAATTCGAAAACACCCATTGTGATATCGTACAAAAGGGTCTGAACTATACAAATAGCTGGTGTGGGAAAGTGGGACTTAGCATCAATCCCACTAAAACCATCTTAATAGCCTTCACTAAGAAAAGAAAACTCAACCTCAAAACCATAAAACTTGATTGGAACGAGATTGAATGGAGACAAGAAGTCAAGTATTTAGGTTTGACTCTAGACAGTAAACTCCTGTGGAACAAACACGGAAAGGAGCTTACATACAAGGCAGAAATGGCTCTAATGGTGTGCAGGAATCTGGCAGGGAGAAACTGGGGCTGAATGTGAGACCAATGATCACTTATGGAGCCATTGCGTGGAGTAGTAGAACTAGCCTATTGACGACGAGAGAAAACCTCTCTAAAATTCAAAGACTAGCTTGCATACATAATATGCATTACAGGAGCAAGGAGAACATGCCCAACGACAGCCATGGAAGTGATTTTCAACCTCAATCCTCTACATATGGTGGTGGAAATTGTTGCAGAAAGAACAAGACACAGACTTTATTTTGTATATGAAATATTGGTCAAGAGCGAGAGAAAGACCCTACCAAACACCAGAAAACTGATTCTCAAGGTCGCGGAGGTTCATAGCAATGTACTGAGAAACACCGTCAATGCCTATGGGTACTGCCGAAACAGTGATCTCAACAGAATTTGAAGATAGACACTGTTAGTCAGACGATTACCCAGTTTATCAAATGTCACGAAGAACATTTCTTGAACAACGCCAATGTTCAGTTCCTCCACAACACCAACCTGATGAGAAGATTAAAGAGAAATGAGTTAGTTGATTGCGTTGCCACAATTGATCAGTTTTAAATTTAAACCCTGTTGTCATAAATAATTTCTTAAAATATCTCCTTGATCACCCAATTCCACGATTTTCATTTTCTGCCTTTCATGTATATTTATCAAATCTCTAAAGAACACGCGTCGGCACAAAATCGACAAATTCCACTTTGGGAGGTTCTCAATAAACCTTATTAGTATCAGTAATAATTTACATTTATTACCGATGCCATGTGATTTTGTTATCTGCCCGAGCACATGCCTAACCAAACAACATGTATATACAAAATATAGCTTGTTACCCTTGAGAAATGGGGTGAATTTAATTCCGAAGATACCGTCACTTATATGAGGTGATTCATCAAAAAATGTAAACGTTACGTTAAATTTCTCGAACCACCCTTCACAGAGTTAATTTTAAATTACAACAAATGTTGACGTCTAGATGTATACAAAGGCAAAATGAAATATGTACGATGCAGTAGCTATATTTACTTTTCTAAAATGAATTGTTTGTGATTACGTAACAATAGGGTGGCAAAGCGGGTAAAATGCCACAGGCGTCCGGTATGAGGACGAACCTAAAAGACCGGTAGCCCAAGACAAGTGTAGGCTTCATTATTTTAAATAGAAAC
>CAJUYI010003023.1:12292-26171 GCA_910591695.1 Galerucella pusilla | reverse complement strand
TAGTAGACTATCATATCGTTGGAATGTCATAAAATGAAATATTTCATTTCACATTTTGCCACAGATATGATCTACTATGAATGGACCTTAATAAAAGTTTGATAACAAAATTTTGCAGTCTTAAACTTCAAAATAATTTTTGATTGTCTAGTTGTCAAATTTTTTCTGTTGTGTCAGTTAGGGATAAAAAATTACTTAATTTCTACTTATTTTTTCTTGACAACGGTAGCTGGAACGCTACCGAAACGTTGAAGTAAAGAATTTAAAAATATTGTGGTTTAATTTCCCAAAAAGTTAAAAAAAGAATGAATAAAATACCACAAGGAACATACAGAAGATATACTTAGGGTTGTTTCCAAACTTTGAGAGTGTTTGGATTCTGGCCCCTCCACTTCAATCCCAGTTACTTCTACTGCTTTTGACTTTTCCTGATTTTTGAAGCTGCCTGGTCCGCCTTCTGTAGTACTAACTTCTCACAAAGAGCTCACTACATCACACTTCCCTTTTGTCGCTCCTCAACTCTCTCTTTTCCATCTGAAATATTTCTTGGAATTTTTTGATAATATAAATATTTTTGTGCAATACCTTTCCAATAATATATAACTACAATAATTTTTTGTACAACTGTTTAATCTGGATATTGCTATCTCCAAAATGTCCATGATATAACTCATCCTGCAGTGGTTATTAACAAGTTGAAATAGTATTTGACCTGAATTGTGGGATTATAATATAATGCACCGAAATGCATTCCGATGGGCTTAAGGGTGACAATCTTCCGCACTAAAACATAATCAAACGAGTAGGTAATTAACTGGAAGCTACAAAAACACGCAACCACTATTAATTATTGATTAATGCTAATGGAGCTTGCAAAATATTATCTTTGAATTATCTTCTGCTTTCTTCATAAATATTAGGTACCTATCTTACATGCAAGAGGATACGATCTAATATATAAAAGTAATGAAAAAATTACAACTGGTTTATCAATAATATTTTATGTATACATAAGAAAGCATAACGGCTTTAGGCCGGTATTTAATTTCCATAAAAACATACTACTCCAATGCAGATTCAGTAAATCTATTCAGAGACATTTATACTGTATTGTAAAATTTTCTGAATTCGTATAGGCATTATCTACCTATAATATGCCATAGAGGAAATTGAAGGACTCGAATTATAATTATTTAAACTGCAAAACCTGAAACCGTGACTCGTGTACAGAAATTAGAAATAGCATATTGTAAACCTAGGCGGTAAAGTGGCATTTTTCAGGCTGAAAAAAGATAGCTGAGCCTGGCCACTTCCTGAGGCCTGAAAAAAGCACTTAACTGCCATGGTTTACACATAATTTCTCATCCCACACAATAATTGCTGGTAATATTTTTCTCCACGACTAAATAATAACGCACAAATTATTTTTACATATTTAGCTGCATAATGATATAAATTCTTCACACCAGTGAATAATAAGAAGAATTCACTCTCGTTAGCCAATCACATTCTATTATTATGAATTCACGCTAAAATGAATTAAAATGAATAAATCAAATCGTCTCTTTAAAACGTCAAATACCTAAGAACGCAAATCGCTTCTGACAGCGCGTCGTTTGGAACGTCAAAATAATTATAAAATCATAATTTTACGTATTATAAGAGAAAAAAAAATGGACAACAGTAGCGATAGTGAATATGTACGCCTCCCGGAATTAATTTCATTTATAAATGTAAGGGTTCCGATGAAAAATATGAGTTACGTATATATATTCACTCTTTACATTTTTATAAATATGCTCTATAGCCTAGTGGTGGTTGACTATGGCGCGGACGATCGAGGTTCAATCCTCACTGGAAGTTTTTTCTTTTTAGTCGTGAAGAAAGTATAGTTGTTTACTTGTGTAGAATGGCTATTATTCACTTGGATGATTCAAAAACTCACTCGCTGCGTTCCCTAGTTTTGGAAACTTCATCCGCGTGAATAATAGTCATCATTTTGCACTCGTTGAAGAATATACTATTCTAAGTATAAAAATATTTTATAATATGAAATTATTCACTGTTTTAATCCTAAATAATAATTGTTGGTACTATTTCAAATAAAATTTTTATTTATTATATGAAATTCATAACTGTGAGTCAGTATTTTTTAAAGTGATAATATAAGTTGGATTATGCGTACAGTTAACAAAAGAGATTCCTTGCTTGGATAAATTTGATAACTGTACTTGCTCAGAAAAGGAAGTAGTTGAAGCTGTTGCCCCTACGTCTGCTATATTTTCTATCAAAGGAGTCGTCATTTTAGTAGTTTCAGTAGATGTATACTCATTGATAGTCATAGTAGAAGACCCCGTCATATTGTTAGTGTTGAAAAGTTAGGTACGCTTATCAAGGATGCATCCTTGATTTTATTATTAGAGAAAGCGTTAAGCAGTTTATTTTCAAAAGAATTAAGTCCAAATAGCATTACAACCACTAACTACAGTCAGATATTATAACATGATTGAAAAGTTAGAATATAAAAATTGATTATAACGAATCTACACAAAAAGGTGGAACTCAACTTAAAAGTCGAAAATAGTTTAGGAATAGTTGTTCTTTTATATGAGATGCAAAAAGATGAAATAATTATGATATGTATGACTTCAACCAAAAACAATTGGAATATAATTTTAGGGAATACACGAGAGAGGTACAATAAATGAACTAGATGCTATGAAAAAATATTATATTATGTTGAAAAATGTGTAGTTGGCCCTCCTGAACTCACCCTAGCTATATCAGTTTGGCCGTAATGCTGAAAAGTTTCGAGACCCCTGATATAACCTAATGATGTCCTAAAAACTGATGCTGACCATAATAACCTAAATATGTTTAAAATTAATGTAGGTATATATGAGCTTATCGTGTCCAAGCTGTAAGAAGCATCCAGCTTCTTGCAGCTTCATTGATATTGGTTTGTTTGCTCACATTTTTTTATCTACACACTGTACTTTTTTATATTTCGTAAGTAAACAATATTATTATATAAATAATTGAAATCCAACTATTATCCGTTATTTAGCAGTAAGCAATTGGAACTAAATAGAATATGACATGTGCTGTCCAGAACAATCTAGCCTTCTATCAATTTTTAAAAACAACTATGTCAACTTATTTTTCCAAAATACTGTATACGCGACATAGCTAATTGAAGTAAATCACTTCTTCCTGTACTTGAATCAACACAATTATTTCTGGAATTATCCGGAGATAAATAATTTGTTTAATGCTAAAGCCTCTTGTGCTCTTTTTGTCATCCTGTTTAATCAACATTAAGCGATCACGTTACAAAATTGACGCTGAAAAATCACTGAATAGTTTATTCATTATCAGCAACAATAAAATAAGAACTCTGGCTCCGGAGGTAATAAATTTCATTTCCCCCAGAGTATATAAAACTGCTTTACTGCGAGAGAGATAGACGCACCGTGTACAACAAAAGATGAAACAGAATTAAATGAAGCTCCTCCACCTCGTTTTCTTATTATTCATCCTCCATTTTGGAGTGTATTGGCGTTATCAGGAAGCTGCAGGCCTTTGATAACGTCCCAAAATGTACTTTCTAGCATTGTTGTATATTTTCGTTTGAATTCGCCTGGGAATGCTCAAAACATTTATAATGATTTCCCTCGAATGTGCTATTGTAGAAGAGAACTTCTTCATCTTCGTTATCCTTTCCATCCTTTTCTTAGAATGGTGTTTTATGTATGAGAATTTGCTGAATTAACTCAAATTCTAGATAAACGATATTTTATACGGGTAGGAATTATTTATAATTTATGTTGAAATTCTTGACGACGTGGTTTAATCTCTTCGGTTTTTCAGTTGGTCCAACAAAGTGTGTAACAATCTCTCCAAGTTTCTTGTAAAGTCAGAAAATGTCTTAAAATCGTAATGAACTGCTTGGGATTTGCTTCCAGCTTAGAAATAAGAAAATCAATTGGATCTTTAACGCGTCTGAACACGCTAAAAACGCATAAATGCGTTTGGAAGCAGTTTTCGACATTCTGTGAAGAACGAAAGTACAAATTTCTTGGAGACATCGAGCGAACACTTGGTAGGTACTCTTAAAGACTGGGATTTCAATATGAAGCCAGCGAACGGTAACGATTTTGAGGACGGAATAGTGAAAACGATTTGAAATATTCCAGCGGAGCTACTGCAGAAAATTTTGTTTAAAGATTTCAATGGATAATGGATCCGTTTGAAGAATAGAGCCAATCTCGCTTCCAGAGAAAAAGAATCCAGTAAACTATGATATAAACTTACCAAATGATTCACAAAAAAAGTTCTAGAATTTATCTGGAACGAAGTAGACATTTATGGTGAATTTACCAATTCAACACCATATTCTCCAAAACTGCATAGGGCAGAGAAGTCCCTACTGCTGCATCTAAATGCTTAACATCGAAGAATGATAAATGCCTAGTGCGTCTACTACATTACAATATTAAAAGGAATCGATTATTCTCAATTCCAAATCCGGATGGAAAGAAGACATAAATTTGGTACAAAAGTTCACAAAAATTGTCCAATAGGTATTTATCAACTCAGTAAATGGACATGTCTAAGCGCACAGAGTATTTTGATTAATATCAAGGTATCAAGGTGGTAAAAATAGCCAATAATTCCAATCGCTCCTCATCTGTAAAAAGTAAAAGTTTATATGGAGCTTCCAGGATTACTGGCTCCTGAACTATTACAAGAAGTTATTCAAATTACTGATCATTATTCAACACAAGCCATGCCTAAAGCTAAGCAATGGATATCCTCTCAGCATCGTTGAAAAAATGAGAGAGAACACGCTGCCGTATACTACCAATATAGCTCAAGCTATCGACAGATAACAATGTTTCACAAATTACTTACAATAACTCTACGTGCGATATTAATAAAAAATCAATGATTTATTATTATCGGTCCATTCATTATATAATCGTGAGAATACCACTCGAATAATCGAAAATAATCGATTATTTTAGAAGCTCTAGTATCTGAAAAAAAGTAGTAGAAATTTAACAAATTTATTAATTCATACACACGGTGATTATTTTAGAACCATCTATAACGATTTCTCTCGAATTTTGGTTTTTGATGGTTTTGTAATATTGTTAATATTTGATTCATCTTTTTTGGTAGACCCTGTAGCAATAAATATTCAAATAATTACATCGTTGTAAAGACGATTAAAAGACCTTTCCAATGGGGTGTCTTAAGACACATGGTTGCATTTAAAAAAATTGTCGATTACGTCACCACGTTAATACTGTTTGATTCAACGATTCAAAAAATGAAATGGTCGTTTATTTTGGAAATAATGGATTTATTCCATACATTACCGACATACTGTATGTGAAAATATAAGTTCAAAATGTTTTTCTCAAACCGTGATATTCAAATTTTCGAAATACGGCTATTTGTTTTTCTTCCAATTTGACTCCATTTTTCTTCCAAGTTATCTTTAAGTTTTTAAAGTCCCCACAAAAACCTCACTCCAAATCAGATCACAATAAAACTTGTAACTGATTTCAAAACAAATATCCTTTGTGCATTCATTCCTGAAATTTAAATATTCTTTTTTAATACTGAATGATTTATAGAAGTAATCGCAATCATTGACATCCACTCGGAGGATTTTAGTTAATCGTCAAGGAAACCCCGATTAAATAATCCATTTATTTTTTCCACATCAGCTTGTCTCAAAGCGGCGTGTTCATATCCGCAAATAACCTGTTATTTACACGAGGGGAAACGTAAAAGTTCGTAACTACGTACCTATCTAGTTACAAGAAATAAGAAAAAAAAACATAAAGGAACTTTTTTAGTTGAAAATGTCAATACACTATATACCATATACTATACAGAGGGAGTATGGATCGTCTCCATTATCTTGGAAACAGCTTGTACAGTTTTAAGAGCCAATCCTATGGTGATTAATTAACATCGGCTCAGAGAGCTTTTTGACCAGGAGATTTCTGTGTTCATAGCTTCAGTACAACCACGAACCACAGCTTTTGAAATTTCAAACAATGTTTCAGAATCAGTGAATGCAGATTCAAACAAGTTATCACTTCTCATTTCAAGAAGCTTGTTTTCAATTGCAATTAAGATTCTGAAATGGATGTAGGTGTTGGTTCCTTGGTACCAATTCCCATTGAACTCCAGCATATAGGCAGCCGTTCTCGCTTCTGTATCAGTATGCAGCGCAAGGGGCGTAATATTGAGTGTTGCTTCTATTGCCGCAATCGGGCAGCTCCTCATCTCATCCGTTATGCACAGACATGCAAACCTCTGATTTTTTGATAGCTCCAGCTACAACAACTTTTCTTTCATCCGTTTTTGACTACCAGACAGGATCACCACAGCTGTATACATATAGTGTACGATCTCTGAGTTTAGTCCCCATATGGATCCTAAGGTGATATTCATTTTTTGGAAATATAATGAGATTTGTTACTTAAATTGCTCAAAAGCGAAAGAAGGCTCAGGATGTGGAGTTTACTTCAGAGCACCAAGCCTTAAGATTAAGTGGGGAATGAAAAAAAATACCAGCGTGGTTCAAACAGAGCTGACTGGTATCTGACAGTAGACAAGCCCTATTAGCCTTGAACAGGCAACGTGTTATATCGGGGCTAGTACTAGAGTGCCGTCAAGATTCAGCTAACGCCTTGGCAGATAACAATATTATTGCATTGCCGATTATTTAGCCAGGGAAGCGGCTGGACTACCTACTTCGACAATTGCGGAACTAGCCAAACGTTACACCCATGCGCGCAATCTCTTAAGAGATAGAATCCAAGGATGCAGTCTTGCCAGGATCATCCTGGGTGACATAAGCTGGCGTCGAAAAAATATTATGCGATGACCAGGAAAAACCTACGTTTAACAGTAGGATTTTTGACTGACCACTGTCAACCAGGAAAACACCTCCATACTATGGGGCTAGTGGACACGCCTCTATGCAGGATGTGTGAACAGGAAGATGAAACTGTTAGGCATACCTTATGCGAGTGTAGGGAGTTATCGTCAATAAGAAAGTGTGTGTTCGGTGAGTCTTGGCCTACACCTGCCGATATAAAAGAAATGTCTCCTAGTGACCTGTCCACCTTCCTGGGAAGGACAGGATGGACGATGACCTAGGTGGACAACTCCTCGGGAGGGTGTACAATGTGTCACATGTGGTCTAAGTGCTGTGAGTCTACACTCCCCCTCCCTACTTTTCAGATACAGATACTTAAAAAATGCATGGGTATATTTTCAAAATCCTATGAAAAAACTTAATATATTTTTTTATATCTTAGTGCCATGAGCCTGACATAATTGATGTTCTTCATACTTAAGACTCACCCACATAAAATGACCAGAACACATCCAGTCCTTAAAAATATATGAAAACAATATGCAGTGGACGTAAAGCTGAATCTGCTCTGAGAATAAAACTTTATATTAACACTGTGAGCGTAAGCAGATAGTACGTTTGCCAGGTAGTGTTTTATAGAACCTTTTTCAATGGAAGTTCCGTCAAGCACGTTTTTATTTCCATCGGTTTTTATTAGGGTTTGAAGACCCATCCTTAACCAACTTCTGAAATGTGTTCCATACAAATTGGATTGAGATTTTGTTTTTTTTATGTATTCTTTGAGCATTTCGAATTTATAAAAACAGATTTCACGAGCAATTGAACGATAATTGCGAAAGTTATTCAGTTTTTTTTTCATTTTTAATTTGAATTTGACAGAAATTATGTAGGTACACATATTTTATCCAGAGCATGAAAACTGGATTGGGAGGTACGTACTCTTAGGAGAAAATTGACACTGTGGCGTCGCCACTGCTACCCAACCTGTACCATTTTGAAACTGTCACTACAACAACCTTTTAGTTTTTACACACTGTGTTATTTATAAGATGCGACATAGGGATTTCTGTTCGAAACTGTCAAACGCGAGCTAGATTAAATTAGATAATATTAGATTAGTTTAGAATTGGAGTGGCTCTTTGTTCTATCCCACTGCGACATTTGCAGATCTATTGTGGTCCTCCCTATATTTAGAGCTCAATATCTAGCTTTATTCTTTTTATTAGACCTAATAGCCTGGATACCGCCTCCTTTGCGTAGCTCTCTGGCCCTCGGTTTTTCTTCTCCGAATAAGTGAAACTGCACCGCACCGCAGAGTATGTGCTCCGCGGTTTCTTCTTCTTTCTGACAGAACCTGCATAGGCTGTCATCTGCAAGGCCAATTGTGTACATATGTTTCCTCAGCCTACAATGTCCGGTCAGCATTCCTCGTCGTTTCCCGGCTTTGACTTAGTAGGTCGTGTGACAGTTTTGTCGAAGGGCTTTTAAGGAATAATTAAGCGTGTCTTTGTCCTGGGGTTTCATACCACCAGCGCAACGCCTGGTTGTTTATCCATTTGTGGATGCTCTCTCTACTTAGGCATTTTGCATTTCCACAGGAAGGCTCTGGCCCTATCGTGACCTCCGTTGCTCCCTGCTTGGCTAATTCGTCAGCCTTTTCATTGCCTTTTATTCCTTGGTGGCCTGGTACCCATGCTAGGGTCACTCTATTATGACTACCCAGTCTGTTTAGGGCCTGCCGACACTCCCACACCAGATTTGATGTTATCTTATATGAGCGTATCGCCTTAAGTGCTGCTTGGCTGTCGGAGTAGATGACGATTCTTAGGCTTAGAGAGATCGTGATCTTCCCTTGTACCCCATATATTCCAGCTCCTACTCCGGAGTCAGTTTTCGAGCCATCAGTGTAGTACCAGTTGAGATTCGCTGTTATAGGAGGCCCTGCTTCCCAGTCCTTTCTCTCTGGAATGTAAACTGTATAGTAGTTTTCAAAGCTATATTGTGGGGCAATCTGATCCGTTGGCATTCCCAGTATTGGATCTGCCTTTATTTCTTCATATAGCTCTTTGTAGACCTTACCGTGTTCTTGGCTTATCGGAGAAGGTCCCTGTAATAATCTGTGACTAAAAGATCTTGCATTTCCTTGTATGAGGATATGTAGTGGTGGTAGATTTACTATTACCTCCAGGGCCGCGGTCGGAGTCGTTTTCAAGGCCCCCGTGATACTTAGGCAGGCCTGCCTTTGAATACCACTTAGCTGCCTCTGCGCTCCAATCTGCAGTGTCGTTAACTCACTACGTGGATGAGATGATGCCAGATAGCTTGAGGATTTGGCATTAAAAATGATAATACGCTGCCGAGTATTACATTAGGGTCACCCAGTAATTTGAAGATATTGTAGAAATTTTCATATGTCCGGAATTTTCCTCGGCTTTAACACAGTTTACTAACAGATTGCTCGGATAAAAAAAATTGATGCTGTTATTTTGAAATGCGGTTGAACCCAAATTCCTAAGAACCATTATCGGATGTTTATCGTTCCTATGGTTTTATCTGTCCAATTGTTTGTTCGGTGTTGTCATTGTGGGTGTATTGCAATGAGCCTAAATCCTGTTGTAGTTGCACAAATTGTGGCGGCTTTAGAAGATGGTCGAGGTAAGCGCGAAGCTGCCAGAAACGTTGGTATATCGAGTATGGCATCGGTGGGAAGAAACTGGTATGCTCACTTGAAGAGCCAGTTCCCGATTTCCCCTCTTATGCAATATTTTTTTTCTTCAAAGCTTTTTTCCTTATACTCTTTCAAGGTTCACATTCTACCCACTTCCTCACAGCGACAGAAAGCTAACCTTCTCATATTTCTATCAAATTTGCAACAACACAACATTTTAAATCGTTCTCCCAGTTATCCAGATTACGTTCGGATATAAATCCTTAATTTATTTGAATCCCCGTTACTTTAGTTTAGTTAAACAAATTATATATACTCTCCCTCGTATACAATCAAAAGAAGAACAGTCACCCTCAATATCGAAGAAGAGCTTCACCGAAGACAAGGTGGAATTTTAATAAAACTTTTTTTCTCCCACTGAGCATCGAAGCCCTGAGTATCACTGTAGTTATGAGCCCTGATGGGACTAGTCAGGCGTTCAATTTTATTCACGTCACATCAAACCGAAATTGACTTTCTGTCCAGCGAACCGATAAAATGCTCACAGGGTCCAATGCTTGAGGTTTTAGAGCTTTTTTAAATAACATATTTCAATATAAAGACGGAATCGTCAATGTTTATTCATCAATTTGAATTGGGTTAAGTTTCGAGAATGTACTTATATAAATGTGATATATTATGTATCCGAGATTGGCGCTATTTTATACTAAAATATAAATCGATATGTAATTGACAGAGTTTGAAATGTTGAAGATATAAATTTCTCAATAATTACCTTCTAGTTAATCTAATATGCAGGCTGGTCTGACAAAATAGTGATGAGGAAAGTCGGGCTAGTTCTCGCAGTGTTATTCTTAGTCCTGTGATTTTGCAAAGCCAAGACTAAGATCGTAAATATACTAGCAAGGCCGAATGAACAAGAACAATGCAAAAGCTAATAATGCGATACCAAGACCTAATGTGTAAGATTAAGCCAAAACTTGGTTTTATGAGACCGATCACTGTAGTGGAACGCTTTTGATGCAATAATTGCAGTGGAGCAGTGTCGAGCGCGATTAGTACTTGGATGGGTGACCACTGGGAAAGACCGTCGTAGAGTGCAAACAGCCTGCAGTGGAGTAGCATATCACAGCTTTCACCGGCGTGGGTGATTAGCCTCAATCGGAAAAACAGATCGATGTAAAATAACCAAATAATAAAAACTTGAATACACAGGGCGTGAAAAAATAAGCAAAGTACCTGATTTAATATAACTCATTTCATTATAATAATAAGTACAAAAAACGTGGAGTGCAGGTTATAAATTGATATAGGGGAGTGTAAGGCAAAATGACATGGTAGGCAAGACGACATACAACCCTACTTTACGGTAGTTTATAATGGTAATGACAACACCGCGCACATATTTCGTAAGCTTACACCGACCTCGTCGTTACCAGTTATGCACAGACCAAATACAACCAAGTTATGTGACAGCTCTCAAAGAGTCCAGTAGTGCCCGCCATCAAATTTTCTTTGCGCGAAGTGACGAAATTGACTAAAAAAGCTAAGGTGTAGGTACATATTTTTTAATGTTTTTTGCCAGAAATATTTATTTATTGGTATCTTTTCTTATGATTTCGTAATCAATAAATAGTTGTGTTGAAGTTACCGAAACGATTTTGCGAAATTATTTCATTTCAATATTTTTAAACATCTAATAAAAAAAAATGGCGCCCAGAGACAAAATGACATAGATCAGCGTAAGGCAAAATGGCATACTATGTCATTTTGCCTTTCATAGTGCAATAGTTATTTATGCAACAAGTGTGTAAAGTGAGTCTTTTTCACGAATGTGAATGTTGTCGACAATCGACATTCACATGAGGTATTTACACACGAGTAGCATACAGCAGTTTTTCTACTACCAAAATATAAAATTAAAATAAAATTGTAAATTACTTTACGCACTATTGCGTGAAATATTTACTTTCACGCAATAGTGCGTAAAGTAAAATTATCTAACTCATACATTATTTACGTTTTTTTGAACGATCTCTTTCTCTAGCGAAATAAAAACGTGTATTTCAATTATTTTTATTATTAATTATTTCTTAGAACTTCACTGTTGGGTCCGAAATGTCACTGTCACAAAATAAAACTTGTAAATGTCAAATTTGTTGATGACAATGACATTATTTTACGCACTAGTGCGTAAAGTAATTTATTTTACGCACTGCATTAAAAAGGTAAATTTTACGGATCCAAAAGCGTGCGTAAAATGGCTACTTTACGCGCGGTAGTAGAAAAATGTATTTTTTAAGTTTTGTTTTTATTTTAGAATGGTGTCTAACTATAACAGAAAAACAAATCGGCAGTCGTGGTCAACTGCCGATATGCAACAGGCAATTAAAGCAGTTAAAGAAAATAAGATGGGGTGGTTGAGGGCATCAAAAGAATTCAATGTACCCCAAGCAACCTTGAGAAGACATTTTAAAAATACGAATATTCACGCTCGCGACGGTAAAAAAAAGTTAGGAGGATTCAGCAAATCCTTAAGCAACGATATGGAAAAAGCTCTATTAGAGCACATCCTTGACTTAGAATCTAAATTCTTTGGTTTGACGCAAATCGAACTTCGCACTATTGCATATGAACTTGCTGAACGCAGTGGTGATGGTGATGTTACCTGATAATTTGTTTACATTTCTTTAATAAAGACACTTTTTTTTATTCTGCTTAATTATTTTTCTCACTAAATCCATTTTTTAGATTATTTGTCATTTTGCCTACTTAGCTATGTCATTTTGCCCACCAGGGTGTAGGCAAAATGACACTTTAATGACTTTGTTTTAGGTGCTTTTTTTCAAGATTAAATTTTAATTTTACACTAAAATATTTTTCAAACAAAGACCAACACAGTAAAGATACCAGAGGTACTAAAAATAAAAATTTAATGTCTGTTTAAACAATGTTTTAGGACAAAAACAAAACATATGTCATTTTGCCTCACGCTCCCCTATAGAAAAAGCTAGTCTAGTACGAGATACCATCCATATGTATTTTCTGAAAACCTCACATTACCAGATTAGGTGAATTGCGGTGCGACATATTGGGGTAATTTTTGTACACTATTGGTAGTCATATCTTACGAAATATCGTATATAGGTAATCCATGTGAAGCCATATATTTCTGGAAAGCTCATCTTCTAGACATTTTACCAACACAAATTCTGCAAACTCTATTATAATTTGTTAAATTTAAACTTTGAACTGGGTAAAAAAAAGGAATTAAACTCATCTGTCTTTAAAATGCGTTGAATGGATACCATTGGTAGGTACACCTAAATTTCTAGCCCCAGAACGTAATGACGCTTCGGGATAAGAAGCATAGTATCTAAGAATATTCATTTCATCATCACTTTTATCTGCAACAGTCTTCACCTTTTTGCTTGAAAACAACCAAATTGTGTTATTGTTGAATATTTTTATTATTATTTATAGACTATGAGCCCATAGGGAAAAAAGTGTCGCGATTTGGAACAGCAGCAAACTCATTCAAAACGGTCCTTGACGAGTGTGCAAAATTTCGAATTAATCTGTTCGTTTGAAGTGGATCAAAATCAAGTCCCAGGGGCTGTCTGTTGCTATCAGCTGAAAACGTTCTCTGCTACAATCCCGCTTATTGCCCTGATGTTGAAAAAGGACTGCCCTTATTTTAAGAAAGGACTGTCCGTTGCTATCAGCTGAAAAACTGTACTGCTAGAATTCCGTATTGTCCTGATGTTAAAATGCGATCAAACATACGTCCTCGTATACGAATCTTCTTAGTTACCGGTCCATTTGCGAAGATCGTTTTTGTTCTTTTCAGTTCGTATTGTGTATTTAACTAACAACCGCTAAAACGTAACTTTTCTTCAACCGAACATTATTTTTGTAAAAAGTTAGTGCCTTAGTCAGCATATGAATTTATAGTCTTAGTGGGAATTTATGTTAATGGAATGTGGTTTTGGGCCAGTGAAAAACAAAACCACTGTTTTAATGGACAATAAGATCGTACTTTGGACCAGACAACTTCTTATAAATGTTCCAACTTTTACCGGCAAGTAAGTTATAATTTATAATACGTCATCAGCAATGAAATCAAACTTGCAGGTTATTCTTCTTTTTGCCGACACTCGTCGGTCTGTTTTCAACTGTAATTGTATACAGGGTCGTATAACAAATATTAAGTTGAAATATTTCACTCCACTACGGCAGCAACGACTTTGATATTACTCACATAAGCAAAAAGTCGATTTTTATTATTGCATTTATATACAGGGTGA